>JAUZST010015305.1:0-10264 GCA_034779995.1 Parotocinclus haroldoi | reverse complement strand
TATATATATATATATATATATATATATATATATATTTATATTCATATTTATATTTATAGATATTTACATAGAGAGAACTATAGATCATTGATGTCCGAGGGGAAGTTTAGGAGCAGACTATTAATACATTTATATTAAAATGAGGGTAATAATTAAAAATAATCCCAAATATGAATAAATTAATAAATATTGATACTGAACCGGAAGCAAAAGCTAAAGCAGACGAAGCCTCTTCAGTCCAGTGCTAGAATCTGTGAACACGGCCGCCATATTGGTCCAGGCAAGAACAGAGTGTAAACAAATCAGAGTAAAAGGGGGCGCTGCGCAATAATCGATCATTACACACTGATTTTAAGGAGTCGTTTTTCTTACCTATGTGGAGTCCAAAAAAGATTTTATAAGAACCTGTAAAAATTCAGGCTTGGATATGGATTTTTTTCCCTTGGTTAATATGAGAGTTTAAACATCCCATTATGATTTAATGTGCAGAAAAAGGTTTTCATGTTGTGGAAATGGCTTTTTTATTCTCTACCTCCTCGTTATTCGAGTTTTTATTTTGCCCCGGGTAAGAACTTTAATCTACTGATAAAAATATAATAGAGAAGAATAAAAGAGTGCATCTTTAAATTCTTAAAATCGACCTAAAAATGCAGCAAAATCAGCAAATAAAAGTGGCACCATATTTTAAAATGCAGTCTAATCAATTAAATAATTAATAAATTAATAGATGAGCAATAGTAAATAGTATATTTGGTATAAATAGCAGAATTATATATATATTTAATAATATACATTATAATCTTATTTATTTATATATAGTCTGTTTCTACTTACTGTTGTTATTACTGTCTTATTATATTATATTCTTATTTATTAGACTAGAATTATATGAAGAGAATTAGATAAAGTTGCCTGGACCAATGTGGCATCTGTTTATATTATTATTATTATGTTACCTGTATACAGTACTGTGCAAAAGTCTTAAGCCACCATTATGATATATAATGAGGATAATTTCTTAGCCTGTTTAATAGAACCAGAAAATACAGGACACGTGTAAGCACTATTACAAAACACAGCTTCTTTTTTAGTATTTAGTGTGATCTCCCCTTACAGAATTAAATATTATCCAGTATGAGTTACAGATCAGTCCTGGCCCCCCCCCATTTCAGGCGTCCTTACAGATTCCGGGGCCTGTTTGTTGTGACCAATAATAAAACGATCCGGTCATTAAAAATGGATTCCAGAGGGATCAGGAGCAGGAAGAACCTTGTGAAATGTGTGCCTTATTCAGAATGACCAAAGCAGGATTATAAGGAAGAGCGACCTATAAAAAAAGAAAAAGAAAAAGAAAAAGAAAGAAGCTCTTCACAGAGTTGGTAATCAGCAGCCAGTCCACGTCGAGCCACGAGAAGCTGGCGACATCAGCATCTCCGAGCTCTCAGTCTCATAAAGGGCATCAAGGTGTTTAATCTGTCAAATGCCACGCTGACGGACGGGTCCGTACTCCAGAGCTGGGCCTGCTTGTGGCTCAGGGTGCTTTCTTTAAAATAAAATCGACATCACAGTGGTGCTAAAAGATGGAGAGACCAGGTCTAAGTCTAGGTACAAACAAACAGGGCTCTGCTGAAGGTCTGCCAGGGTTCAGAAGCATCACACGACGTCCAGGAGGAAAGGACGGGGCTGGACGTGACGTTGGGTTCGGTCGTTCTCTCACTGGGGCTCTGTAAGTCCTGATTTGTCCATGGACCTTCTGATCACTAAAGACAGACGGCTCAGTTTCCGTCAGTCGGACTGCACGCAGTTTCTTCTGATGATGCCGTTTCTTGTCTGATTTGATTTCTTGGCTATTTTAATTGATCTCTACATTGACACACACATTTACGGTGGGAGTCGCTGAACTGTTTGGACTTATTTCTGTATATAAATATAAAAAAAAAAGATTCTTTCGGCCCTGCAGCCTGCTCCTGTGCGTGTACGCTCATGAATACGCTGAATTATTAATAACCCACATCATAAATTTCCCCTCAGACATCAATAAAGCACCATCAAGTCCACCCTTATCAATACCATTCCTATATTTTAGTGCACCCCTGCCATTTTAATTACTAAATCCATCACCTCATGTTTTGCTCCCCCCTTTTTTTTTAGGATTACAGAATCAGTAGAGTTAAACTTACAGAGCTTCTCCAGGTGACGTTCCCCCTTCCTAAACCCACCAGAAGCTCCGATTTTCACCCGAAAACAGAACCGAGCTTTGTGTGCACCAACTTTTGAGCTCCGTTTCTACCATAAATATCCGTCCAGTCTTTACCTGCACAGAGGACGATCAGCTAAAAGCCTTCCCAAATTCGGCTCGGTTTCGGGTTCGGGCTCAGCCCCGATCCGGGCAGGATTTAGGATCTCTGGATCCTAAAAGCTGAGTCTCAGAGCCTTGGAAGATCCGGATCCAGGACTGTGCCGCTGCTGATCGGAAGAGTTTCGTCTGATCGCGGATCTTCAGTCTTGGATCGTGCAGCATTCGGGAGGAGATCTCCAGCCATCCTCCATCTCCAACCGAGCATCGTAGAGTTTGGAGGAGAACCAGGGTGGAGGGGAAAAGTCCTGAAGCCCGGGAAGACCGCCTGCTTATCCCGATCCTGATCTTTATCCTGATCTTAATCCTTATCCTTGGGTCCGAGCTCGGATTCCAGCAGCAGCAGCAGCAGCACAGGGAGCGCGAGCTCTGCGCGCACACAGCGCGTCCGCGTCTCCGGTTCTGTCCGTGTGCGAGTCCGCGCGCGTCCTGCCGATCCAATCTACCCACGGGCGATTCGTTCAGACAGACGAGTCGATTCTCGTATGAACGACTCCTCCGGATGAATCGATTTCCAAACGATACCGGGGGAATGAAGATCTCACTTCCGAGGGACTCTGGTCAAGCTTTCATCTAATTCATTTAATTAAGGAAATATGGTGAGAGATTTAAGCCACCATTCACACGGGATAGTGAACATAGCTAGCACATTTCCAGTAAAACCAGCGGGTTCATATATTTGATCCCAGTTAGTGCTGAATTCTTTACCCGATGTCCATGCATGGCATTAAAGTCTGATTCCTAACCAGTCTGAAGTGTATAAAGTTCTTTTTTGGGAGTAGAATGCGTTACGCTGAACATTAAAAAGTGTTAGGAAGATTTAGAATTTCAGAATGTTTTGCCCCAAACTAAGAGTGCAAACAAATTCAGTCATTTTGGCCATTTTTGCACCCTCACCCCCTGCAGTGGAAAGGATTCTGATTGGTGCCTGACTAGAATGACCAAAACAAAACGGGTGGCGCCTCCGCCCCACAGTAAGGAGGTTCAGGGTTCAGTCCCGATGGAGCTGGGTACTTTGTGTGAGTCTACATGTCCTCCCCGTGTCTGTGTGGGTTTACTCCGGTTTCCTCCCACAGCCCAAAGATGGTTAAATAGGTTAATGGGTGTCTCTAAATTGCCTTTGACTTGAGCATATATATATATATTTTGTGTGTGTGTTGCTAAAAATGACCACTGATGTTTGATGGGGTTTAATAATACGAATAGCAAAAAAACCCTAAATTAAAAAAAGATAAATAAAACATATAACAATACAAACAATAAATAAATAAAGCAGGTTAAGCTGGTATTTTTAGCAGGGTAACAAACTCTCAGGCCTTTTTTAAATAAACCAGCATCCCAAACAAAACAGATTCTGTTCTTATCTTCTCATCGATCCATTTAATTACTTAATTAAATCTTAGCAAAGTAAAGCAGCTAAGAGATAAACTTACAGCGGGTTCTAACGTAGGTTCTGATCGACCTCAGTCCTGATTCTAATTAAAGTCTGTTCCTGCACAGGCTGGGAACATTCAACAAATAAACAAGAACACAGTGTTAAACAGTGTTAAATAAAACGCGCACGCACACACACACACACACACACACACACACACACACACACACACACACACACATATAAATATATATCGTGCTGTGCAAAAGTCTTAGGCCACATTAGATGAGTTACACAGTTGTTGGAGCAGTGGAGGACGGTTAGTGTGAGCTCCCCTTACAGTTACAGCTTTATTACGAGGACTGATCAGGAAATCACATTATCAAAGGAGGAACAGGGTGAAAAAATTTTCCAAAGATTAGAATGAAGATCAGTAGGAAAGAGGATTAGGAATCGTTTAAATCCAAGACTTTTGCACAGGACTGTATCTTTATTATTTATTATTAATATCAAATGCTTTTAATCTTAATTATTCACTTTTTATTTACTCTTATCTAACCGTATTGTATTATGATGATGATGATGATGATGATTATAATTATTATTATTACTATTATTATTATTATTATTATTATTATTATTATTATTATTATTATTAATAGTAGTATCAGTAGTAGTGTTTTATAATTATTATTATTATTATTACTATTATTATTATTATTATTATTATTATTATTATTATTATTATATGTTTATTATTATTCGTTTTATGATTTATTTATTAAGATGATATTCTTTTTATGATTATTATTATTATTAATAGTAGTATCAGTAGTAGTGTTTTATTATTATCATTATTATTTTTATAAGTTTATTATTATTATTGTTATTATTATTATTATTATTATTATTATTATTATTATTATTTATTTTTTTATAAATAATTTTATATATTATTATTATTATTATTATTAGTAGTAGTAGTATAAAATATGATTTATAATTATAATTAATTTGCTGTTCTGTTCCCTGTAGGGTTAATTCTGTAGATTTAGATTTTGGAACATAACTGTGAGATCAGGTTCTGATTAGCTCTGAAGTATCAGAAATGTACACTTTATATTATTAGCCTGTTAGAGGCACGGCTCAATCACTAGGGGGTGTCCTCAGACTTTTGGCTATGCAGTGTAAATGCAGCCGGACCAGTTTAAAGCCACGTGTGGATTTGTAATGATGTTGATGTTTATGGTTGATTTAAACTCTCTGTGTGTTTAGTGTGTGTGTGTGTGTGTGTGTGTGTGATGTGTGGTTTTTAATCTCGAGCTGTTTATTTCTCGCTGATGTTAGACGTGGTGTGTACGCTCCGTTTCAGAACTGCAGTTCTCTGGTACACACAGAAGATATAAAGTGTTTCTCATCTTTAATTAGTTTTTACCATGTGATCGTTATGTCTGATCAGTGTTTGATTGAACAAACTGCCTTTGCTTCTGTAGGACTTTAGTGTTTTTACATATCAGCACTTTTATTATTTCTGTAAATTCAAAATAAATCTCTGTAGCTTTTAAAAAAAAAAATTTTTCTAGTCATTTTGTAGTCTTTTATATCAATACAATATATAAACACATTATTTATAGTATTATAATTATTATTATACATTATTAAGTATTATTATTATAATATATATTATTGCAATTTTATTATTATTCTTATTATTCTTATTATATTACCATTATTATTATTATTTTGACTATTATTATTATTATTATTATTATTATTATTATTATTATTATTATTATTATTATTATTAATAAAAACAGAGTCAGAAGGATTTTTAAGGAATAACTTGTACATTTTTAATTTAATTTATTATTAAAATTATTAATATCTTCATTACTACTAATAATTATTATTACTATACAGTTTGTTATTATTATTATTTTTATTATTATTATTTTTTTTTAAATAAATGTTGTTGTTCTTATTATTATTAATTTTTTCAGACTTTTTAAGAGAATACGTTTGCTTTTTTAAAACTTTTTTACTCAGTTCCGTGTACTTTTAATCTTTTAAAAGTAAAAAAAATATATATAATATATAATATAATATTTTATTAAAAGTATTTGTATCTGAACTTCTGCCACTCGGCTTATCTGGATTCTTATTTTTAATTAACAAGACAGACATATAATGTCCTATAAAACAGATTATACATGTGATCATCTATGAACAATTCTGCTAAACTCTAGATTAGATTAGATTAGATTAGATTAGATTAGATTAGATTAGATTAGATTAGGAACAGCCCCTCTGGAGGTCAGTATCAGACCCGTTGTGTCTGCTGAATCAAAGGAATCAAATTTGCGGAACGGATCAGTTCTGAGGAATCGATTCAGGACATCGAGTCATGTGAGTGGTAAAGCTTTCCAATAGAAGATTAAAGGGTCCGAACTGGTGGAGGGAATGTAGGGTGCTGGTTTACCCCCTCACATTAGATTATAAAATCCTCCCCAAAGCCATACTGAAGCACGGGTGAAACATAAAGCATTTTCTGTTTTAAAGCTCATGTTTAATCTGATTATTTTCTTCCATTTTCCTTCACACAGAGGATGAATTAGAGTAATTAATCCCGCCCCCCCCCTCTCTATCTCTTATGGTCTGCCCCTCTTTGCCTTTCTCACATGGTTAAAACAATTAATCAGTCGTCCAGTCCTCATCTCTTTTTGCTTTATTATCAGCACTTTATATTGGAGCAGAATATTGAGATGTTTTAATCTGGATTGTTCAGACTCTTTGTAGCTCTGACATTTCCCTTCACAAAGTGCCGCTGATTAAAAACATGTTCATTTGCAGCCGTGATTAAAAATGGTAATTTGATTTTTTTTTTTGGTCCCCTGATGGGAAGGGGAATCGATGTGAACGTCCGGGTGAAAAAAGGCTCTCAGGTCCACCCCGGCGGGTGAGGAGCTCCAGAGCAGGCACACGCCCACATGCAGAGATGAAACGCTGCCATAATGACGGGTTCGGCTTCATCCATATGCCGTTATGATTTATTCAGATGCCACTCTGCCACGTATCAAAGGAGCTCTAAAGGCGTGCAGTGACACCGAAGAGTCGACTTGTTTTTCGTATCGGACCCGACGAGCTTCGGCTTTTCTGTAATCAGGCACATTAAAGCCAACCATAAGATCAACGTCTCTCCTCTGCCTTCTTATTAAGGTCTGACACAGCGTGAGACCCACCTCAGCTCACACACACACACACACACACACACACACACACACACACACACACACACACACACACACACACACGGCTCTGATTAGCCATGCATCTGATTCACTTTGATTCCAGAAAGAAACACAGAGTCTCTGTTTCATTGGCGTTCATAACACAACCTCACGTTTCACCTCGGACAGCCCTGGACCTGTGGTGCCTCCTCCCGGGCCGGTCCTGAACCTCACTGTTATTTATGCAGAGGAGTTTAAGATCAGATGCAGAATAAGAACAGAAACATCGCAGACGGAGAGACAAAAATGTAGCTGCAGTGTGTTAACAGTCCTGCATTACAGGCCTCAAACACACCAGGTCACGACTGCAGAGGGTCCAGTCCAGTACCCGTACCCTCTTCTCCCACAGCCGTGCATTTATAACAGGGGCAGCATGTGGTTTTGTTTTGTCTCATTTTCCCTGGTAAAGACGTCACCTTAATGGTAGGTTATGTTGCTCTAAAATCCCGGTGTACTTTTCTGCATTAATGCTGAACCTTTACCAAGGGTCCGGACCCGACCCCGTACCCTGATGACCTATTATGCCCTAATAATTGCTATTTTCTGTACCAATAAAAAACGTAAATGTTATTCTATAAAATGTATTTTAAAGGTCAAACAGTGATGTGGTGAAAGCGTTTCGGGCCTCAGCCTCCACCTCTGATTAATAACGACTGGACTTTATAATTCAATTCTTTTTAATTCCAAGCCTAATTAAAAAAGAGAAGGAGAAAAAAAACGTACAATAATTCCTAAATAAATCGTAATGAAGCTAAACTCCCTGTGACTCTAATACATATGCATCACATGAGCGGCCATACCTGAGGGAGGAACCAGAAAAAGGAAAAAGAAACATGACTGGAACTAAAAACTAAGACAACAATGAGACGAGAAAAAAAAAAAAAAGAACCAGGACAAGGACAAGAAAAGGAACAAGAAAGAGGATGAGAACAAAAACCAGAGGAATAAGATTCAAAACAAGAGAACCAGAACATGAACAAGAACAAAAACAAAAACCCTAGTAAGAACCAGAACCAGAACCAGAACCAGAACCAGTAGTGGAAGCCAAAGTCTTTATTTCTATAGAGCTTTTTATAACGGAGGCTTTTCTGAACAAACCGAAGGTGACAGTGGAAAGGAAAAAACTCCCTGAATATAGAAGAAACTTTTGGAGGAACCAAGACTCCAAAAGTCCCAGCGGTAAGTTACTGGAGGCTCATCGTCTCCTAATAACTAAACGATGGAGGGAGTTCCTGCACTCTGGTGGGACTGGGTTCTGTTCCAGTAGAGTGATGCTGAGGTGGAGGAACATCTAAGTGTGTGGTTCTGGAACTGGTACCGGAACATCAGCTCAGAGAGAAAAGAGAAAATGTAGTTACTTATGGGTTAGGAGCACATATTATCAATTACTGATGCCAGGTGTAGCATGAAACTCCAGCAGCACTACTATAGCAGCATAGCTAAAGGGGGAGAACCAGAAGGAGAGCCAACCTGAACCATGGTCATAGAGTAAATCTAACCAAAAGCCTGAGTAAATAAGAACATTTATAGTGTAGACTTAAAAATTTGGAGAGTGGGATGTATGTAAGGACTACACCTAACCCCAAACTTGACCTCACACACACACACACACACACATACACACACTAGTATACAGCTCTGGAAAAACCTTGACAAGGTTTCACAACATCATACATTCACCAAATCAGCATTTATTGCCACAGTTCCATTCCAGTTTCTGCTTAATTTCAGCTCAGACTCCCTTCTTTCTGAATAATGAACTCATCCTCATTCATTCATTCATTCATTTTGTTATCAGCTTATCCCAGACAGGGGCGCGGGAGAGCTGGTGCCCAGCCGATGGCACAGGGTTCAAAGCATGAAGAACCCTAGACAGGGAGCCAATCCATGGTAGGCCGCTGCACCACCGTGACGGCCCTCTAATGAACTCCTAAGCCTTATTCATGGAGGGGAAGATTGAAATACCGAATTTCTGAACGTTAAACGTTGGTAATGTTTTGTCAAAGCATAAATAGTAACTTGTTTTTGTTATATTATTTGTGTTATTTAATCGCCTTCTGGTAGCGGGTTGGAGCTCTGGTCGTTGCTGCAAACCATTCGGAATTCTGTTTCATCTAGGAACTTCGTCTGGAGTTTGGACAAAAACTAAACTTGTCACACAATATTTACCACGCGTCAGTAGCGACACATTCTCTTCCAAACCACTGTTTAGATATTATCCCTCACTTTAAAATGTGTTAAGCCGCACTAATTCCGCTTTTGGTAACGAGTTTAGCAAAAGCATACGAGTTGGTCAGTGTTCTTTAAGCACTCTTTAAGCGGTTAAGGTATTGGACTCTGGATCTGATGGTCCAGGGTTCAGATCCCACCTCTGCCAAGCTGCCACAGTTGGGTCCTTAAGCAAGGCCCTTAACCCATTATTGCTTGAATTGTAAGACCGTATAAGCTCTGGATATGGGCATAAGTGTAATATGTATCGTGATGCGGTACAATATCGCCACATTGCCCACCCCTAGCCTGTGCACAGACGTCTAACGGTGTTTATTCCATTTCTACTCACATGATGATTAGTGCAGGCTATTAATGCTACACCAAACCCCAAACTCATTAAAGGTGAAGCAATATTTGTTTCATCATATAAACAGTAGGACCCTACCAGGGTGCAAATCCCACCTCTGTCAAGCTGCCACTCTTGTGTCCATGAGCAAGAGCCTTAAAAGTTTAGTCGACGAGTAAACGTGGCTCTTGTGGACGAGCGCACGTACAGACATGCACGTTTGTCTAGTTGCTGTTTGTTACTTTGATGTCAGTCGGGGTCAGCACACACAACATTTGTTCCTCACAAACGCACACGGTCTAGTTTTTGTAGTTTTAACAGTCTTTGTTCTGCCTGAAGGCTAATTAGATGTTTTGCTTTGTTTGTGGCTCTGTCCTTCAGCGTCAATGAAGAATCCCTGCTTGTTTTTGTTACATGCCGTTCAAAAGTGTGTAGTGTGTGTGTAACGTTTAATTAGCTGTTGTTAATGTCATCGTTGCTGGTTGCAAATAACCCTGTTTTTTCTCTCTCTCTCTCTCTCTCTCTCTCTCTCTCTGTCTCTGTCTCTCTTTCTCTCTCTCTCTCTCTCTCTCTGTCTCTGTCTCTCTTTCTCTCTCTCTCTCTCTCTCTCTGTCTCTCTCTGTGTCTCTGTCTCTCTCTCTCTCTCTCTCTCTCTCTCTCTCTCTCTCTCTCTCTCTCTCTCTCTCTCT
>JAUZST010015304.1:0-10264 GCA_034779995.1 Parotocinclus haroldoi | reverse complement strand
GGATGTAACCTTGTGTGTGTTGCTGGATGGCCACTGATGCCGATAAGCGACGTTAAATAAGCCCAATAAACAAACAACAACAAACAGTGGAAAGGAAAAAGCCTATAAATGTTACAAGGAAGAAAGCTTGGGAGAACAAAGACTTAAAAAGGTTTGTGGTAAAAATGATCAGTCTTTTTTTTTTTTTTAAATAAACATAAGCTATTTTTTATTTAACAGATGCAAACTTTTTAATTATTAAGCAAATATAATAATTAAAATAAAATAACATTTGCACTATTATTCATAAAAAAACAGTATGATGAACAGAAATTATAACACCTAAGAAAATATTGTATATGAATAAAATGACGTTACTACAACGGCTTTTCCACTGAATCCATGTCAGTACATACGCAGCGTTGACACACCGGCCAAAAGTATGCGGACGCCACTAATTAGTGCAGCTTGAAGTGCTGTTATTGTGGCTGATGAGCCAAAGTGTCACCATCTGGCAGTGAAACAGACAAATCAAGGTTGGGCAGATGCCATGAGAATACCACTTGCCAGAATTCGCAGTGCCAGATGTTTGGAGTAGAGCCATTAATATTTTAACAGCATACAATGGCATTCCTTGAACACTCTGGAACGTTTGCAGAAGACCCTTTCCTGTTTCTGCAGGACAAGATATGAAATCCACAAACACACACACACACACACACACACACGCGAGCTGAAAAGCGGCTTTGGCCTCAGTCTTCACTCACCCCGAAAAGGTGGCACAAATTACACGTGAACAACACGGATTATTTAATCAACACAGAAACTCCCTCAGGTGATACTGGCAGCCAATCTCATCTGGCCAACTGTACTCAATAACGTGCAACACGAATTTTTCACGTCTCTCATATTCTCAACGTTCTCTCAGTGCCGTTGCCGTTGCCGCCCAAGGCTGTGCAGTAGATTACCCGTCTGTTTTCTTCATCCAGAAAAGATTGATTTCACTATTTGTTTTGTATATAGTCATGACATTTAATGCACATTGTGCTTTCTGTAAATAATCTTATTGTTGGCATAGCTGCCAAGAGTCTAAAAAAACTCACCAAGATAAACGTCTTGTTAAAATGAAGGCCTACTCACTCAGGTAACAAACTGATGATGGACCAGCCTTTTGATCTACTTGTCCACCAGGCCTACAGCCATCTGCATTTACACGTCTATGTCCAACGCCAGGCACCGTGGTGCCCGGTGAATTCCAGGATGGGTTCCAGACCCACTGCTAACCTGACTGCATGGGTAGGCATTGTAAAACAGGATCCTTATGCATTTTCGGAGAATTCATTTCTAACAAATCAGTGGAGCCTCACAGTTCAAGAGATCACTGGTTCCATTTCCAGGCCAGCATCTGCCTGTTTAGAGTTGTATGTCTCTGTGTGCGTTTCCTCCGGATACTCTGGTTTCCTCCCACATTCCGCGGCTGCTTGCGATCCTGCACTGGACTGAATATGAAAATTATTGAACGAAACGGCAAGTTTTAACACGTTTGCATATATCTAGGTGTTCTGTCATATGGGAAAGCGGATTTTGTATCTAAAAGGGTTGAGGAACTGACAGTGGGAGGATGGCAGCAGTTCCTGACCTCACAACCTTCCAATTCCAGCAGTGCTGCTGGAGTCGTTAATCACTGCGCTCCATCTCATTTGACAGTAGCTCATTAGACCTCGCGAGGCTTGCTCATTAGGGACAATAGAATTCTAATTTTGTTACCCTCTGTAAATACCGCTGTATTTATCATTGACATCAATCTGACCACCAAACAGAGGCCTCTGCCTGATTTATCACGTTGTCACGATGTACGTTCTATGCAAATCCTGTGGCATTGCCCCGCCGAGGCTAAGCTCAGTTTATGTTTATGTGTACTGTACAAGGGGCTCTGGGTTTAGCTGCCACCATAGCTGCGCTATGCTAACCCTGCTCACATATTCGCACACCGACAGATCAGCATCAGGTCACGACGGTACACACTGAACCACAGAAAGGTCATCTGGAGTTCAGCCTGTGTAGCCCGAGCGTGCTGCGGTTCAAATCAAGTTCACAGAGCGAATGGTGAAAAAGTGACTAGGAGTGTCTTTGTGACATCTACGTAAGTCCCAGAAAATGCTTTACACAGTTACTATGAACGGAAACTCAGACGCGTTGTATTTGTAATTACTAGATAAACGACCCGGTTAGCTAAGCACTTACACACGTAAATTTCTCACAAAAATTAAGAGGAAGGGGGGTGGTATTTCATTAGGCGAAAAGTATTAGTAACAGCATTATTATTTATTTAAGTATCATGTATTTATGGATGTCTTTGACTAATAGTAAATAAGTAAGCTAAGGATAGTGGTAGAAATGGCATACTGTCTTCCTTGTCCATGTCTAGAGAGATTTTCTTTGTCTTTGTGCCTTGGCTTTATCCTGACATACAGCTTGAATTGTGAAACCTTAAACACAGTGCTTTTCAAAACCATTTCTAATTAATTCAATTTGCCACCGAAGGGCTCCAGAGACATCTCAAAGACATTTACATTTACGTCATTTAACAGCCTTTATCCAGAGCGACTTACAATGAATACAGTCTTAGAATCCAACTGTGGCAGAGATGGGATTCGAACCCTGGACCTTCTGGTCCATAGTGCAGAACCTTAACCACTAGGCCACCACAGTCCCAGGACAAACAAAGCAAAAAGACAAACTGCAGCCTGCGTGGGGTGGCAGTCAATCACAGGGCTGTAGATGTAGATGATCCCCAGTCGACCTCCCCTCCCTCATTCATGTGACAGCCAACGTAACTCGAACCTGGGTTACCTTAGCTGAGTGCACCTGAGCAGCTCATATTATACTACACTTTATTAACATTTATTCTCCCCATGTACTCAGTTCTTTTGGGTTTTCATCACACCACGGAAGATCATCTGTAGATGTTTCTGCTATTCAAAACTGCCGCTAGGTAGAAATCAGGGAATGTTCAATGTGCGAGCAGGGTTTCTGCCTCACGTCCGCTGTTACGATGTAAGGTTAAGTCAACATTTGGGAAATAGAAACGAGTCTTAAAAAGAAAATAATTCTTCCGACGTGATTTGAAGAATAACAAATTTACCTATAAGAATTCCTAAATCCGGCCCAGGCTTTGTGTGTTAACTTGACCAAGAGACGGTTTTTAATGCAATGCATGACAGAAATGGATACATCACAGTGCAGTTAATCCTAAATCAGCTTCTCCTGACCTGAAGTGCTCAGGGCTCACAGCTATGGTGATTTTCAGGACCGGGCAGCAAGCAGCTTTAGGTAATCTGTCAGTGGTTCGGCATAGGTAAGTTTAGATTTGCATGTCGGGGAAGCGCTTATGTTTTCAAACTCCACGTAAACATGTTTATCCAACTGCAGTGATAATCCATCCAGAGCAGAGGTACAGGCCTGTCCACTGATCCAGGATGCAGATTAATGTGCTTAATGTTAGACACACAAGAAAGATTAATCACTCATGACTTCTTTGAAAGAAGAGCAGCAGTGGGGATGCTTTACTTCACGTAAGATTTTGTATTACATAAGTGTCATATGGATGAAGAACAGTCAATATATATATATGTATATATATGTGCTATATAAATAAGGTTGAATGGAGTACATTCTGAATAATACTGTGCATAATTTCAATCCTGACTCTTCATTTTGAATTGGGTCTGCGCTTTTGAAATCCATGCTGCAGTCCAAGCACTTTTTAAAACGTAGTGCCGTTTGGTCGAAAAAGCCACTTGAACACAAAGAGCTCCAAGAGCGGGCGGATGGCGACTATTTTGGTGCCTATCAAGCGGCAAATGGAGGGTAGGAAATACGAGCTGGCATGTTGTGTCAGTGCAGCATCGCAGTTCATGCACACATATATATACACACACACACTATTACACCAGAATGCACTCATCGGCAACGGCGATGCACACAAACATGCACACGAACACGTGCATGCACACCCATGGTCACGTGCGGCCCCGACATGGTGGGGGAGGAGGCGCGGAAGCTCGAGGCGAGCCATTTGACCTCCTTTCGCATGGCTGTACCCAGCTGTACAAACTCTAGAGACACAGGAACACGGAGGAAGCGAGAACGATGGTCTCTAGACACGACCGCCCCCACACACACACACACACACACACACACAACAGAGCGGAGTGCGGCGCGCAGGCGACTCCATGTGTTTGTTTCTAAATAGAGCGTGTTTATCGAGAGAGCCATAAGTAAACAGCATAAATAAACAGCAAGTGAAACGTGGGGAGGGAGGGATGAAACGGACGAATGCTCTAAACGTCTCATGTTCCTTTCCTGAATCACTGGGTTAAACATCGCAGAGAATCTGCAATTATGCACCGACCTCACAATGCACGCCAAAAACATGCATGGAAAGAAACCGATAAAAGAGATTCACAGCTGCAATGTGTCCGCTTTACATTTTGCACCGGCAGCCCATGTGCCGAATTAATTGGGCTACTGAACCCAGAGCAGCTCTACCATGTCACAAACATTACAAATTAAGGTGAATTGTTGTACATCTCTACGAAATCCTGTCAATAGGGTGGTGTGGTAAAATGGGGCAGTGGTTACCGCTGTCACCTCACTACTCCTGACATCCATGTTCAAGTCCTGACCTGGCCTATGTGGAGTCTGCATGTTCTCTCCATGTCTACAACGGTTTAATCACACATTCAAAACAAATAGTGTCCCAGTGTGGCAAGGTATGTACATTTGAGATCTTTCAGGTTCTTACTCACTAGTGGCACATACATCAGAGAAGAACTCGGTAATTATGCGAGTGGGCACCACAAACACACCACTGAGAGTGAAGGTTATATAAAATACTATGCAATAGTACCAATAGAAGGCCACTTCTTCTTTCCTCGCGATTCAAGTCCCGCTTAATGCAGGGTACGCTCATACCCACCAGGGAATACTTTGACCGACGTGTTGCATCACCTGTCGTCAAAGACACACACACACACACACACACACACACAAGTCAATGCCAATTTCGAGACACCAATTAACCTAACACACCTGTCTTTGGACTGTAGGAGGAAACCGGAGTACCTGGAGTAAACCCACGCAGACACGGGGAGGACATGCAGACTCCACACAGAAAGGACCCATGGCCATTCTCCATTCTTGCTGTGAGGCGGCGGTGCTACCCCACAGAGCCCCCGTGCTGCTCCCGGTGTGTTGGTGTGGGGGATTTTTTGGGCATCCTGCAGGACCTTAATACCTGTTGAGTATTGCTTAGACCCCATAACCTACCTGGGTATCGTTGCTGACCTTGTGCACCCCTTCATGACCGCGGCATACCATCTTTTGACGTCCCAAAGCTCAAGTGGTCTCAAACTGGTTTCTGCTGAGGATCAGGGTACTCAAACACCTCCATGGTCACCAGATCTCAACCCAACAGTGGCTTGTTTGAATTTGCAGGGAGGTCTAGCCTTTACCTAAAGTGGCCGGGGAGCGTCTACAAACAAAGCTGCTGTGTCACCGTGCACTGTGCTAATCCCTTAGCCAGATCGGACCTCCGGAAATATCTAAGATTTGTTACGACAGCTCGAGGATCTCATGTCCTGAAATAGCAGGAGGACAGATGGACGGATGAACGGCGGGATGAATGGGAGGTGAAACGGGATGAGCGGAAAGGAAGCGACGGATTAACACGGCTTGCAGGTTCCACAGAAACCCTGAGTCATCATCGTTAGGCATTGTGATGCAAATAAAGCCGGTTTTACCCATCCCTCAATGTCAGAGGCTTTTATTGTGAAATTAGAAGTGGTTAAAGGTAAAGTAAAGAGTTCAGGTTTCAGTTGGAATGTAAGATATTACACTATATACACACTGATGAGAAAATAGTAATGCAGGCTCAGAAGACGTCTCAGTACTGACTGTTCAGCCTCATCAGTGGCTTCCACAAAATCTTTTTCAAGTTTGCTGTCCTTTTATTTCAACACAAACCTAAACCACACACTCAAAGTGTTAAGTGTGATGTTCAAGTTTTGTTCAAAACTCATATTTAATAGTTAAATTCAAAGTCTAATTTATTTCTTTAGCGCTTTTTATACTAATTATCTTCCGCTTAATCCACACGGGGTGGCGGGCCAGCCGGTGCCCACCAGACAACTCTGGGCACAAGGACAGGAATAACCCTAGACGGGGCGCCAATACATCGTAAGGCGCACACACCCACTCACACACTAAGGGTCACTTTAGAGACACCAATTAATCTAACACGCTTGTCTTTGGGCTGTGAGAGGAAACTGGAGTACCCGGAGTAAACCCACGCAGACACGGGGAGGACCCAGGCCGCTCCATTCTGAGATCGAACCCACAACCTTCTTGCTGTGAGGTGGCAGTGCTACCCACCGAGTCCCTGTGCTGCCCCCGGTGTGTTGGTGTGGGGGATTTTTTGGGTACTCTTCAGGACCTTAATCCCTGCTGAGCACTGCCTAAACCTAAACGGAGCATCGTTTCAAAGCAGCTTTACAATCTTATATGATCTTCAAAGGCCATTTACAAGGGCGACAGTGGAATGGAAAAGCTCCCTGAATAAAGAAGGAATAAAGTGTTCCATATGTGGCCTAGATGTGAAGTGAATAATTAAGTTGTAGTAATAGTAAAAAGAAATAACAAAATGGATTTTAAAATGAGTCCTCAGCGGTAAGTTATTGGAGGCACATCGTCTCCTGATAACTAAATGATGGAGGGAGTTACTGCACTCTGGTGGAACTGGGTTCTAGTTAAGAACAAAACGTCTCACTAATTGATAATAAGTGAAAAACATAGTTTCTTTGTGGAATGATTTTGTTTGTTTGGAATGTTAAACCTGGTTGCTTTTTTGCCACGTGCTTACTCGACCACATGGTCCATAAGGTCATAGCGGTGGCCTTTCCCTTTTTCCGAGCTTCCACTTTTAAATGCAGGATCTTGATTTTCTTTGTCAGGTTACCAGTTCTGGATCATCCTCACAAAAACACTTCTCATCATTTTTATGCACTTGTTGTGACGCAACAGCAACTTCTTGCCCATTATTATCAATTATCTGAAGCACGCCAAGTGCAGTGTACTCTGCTGAATAAACATTTTTCCCCAGAGTATGCACACTGTATCTTTCTTACGCCAGCCACTTATCTTGACAACTCACTGGAATCACATGACGTCCTGGAATAATTCCTCTAGGAGGGCTGTAATTTGGTAATACGGTCACCGACTCCTCTAAACACAAAAACATAGAAACCCGACCCGTCAGAGGTCTGCAGGTTTGATCCGTCAGCTTTGTTTTTCCGAGCTTTTATTGTGAAATATCTAAACATCAGTGTTCAGATTCGGATCGGTCACAGCGCCGATGCTGTGATCGGGTCAAAAACATTCTGCTCGCTTATCGTTCGAGGTCATGGGAACTGGAGGGAACGGGAAGGGGTGAAAAAACTAATTCCAAACCAGCCAGAGGAGGGTGAGATTTGAGTTTAGGTTACGAATATAGGGGCACGTGGTCTTCATGTTCCAAGAGTTTTCAGCTGCTGCTAAAAAAATTAAAAAGGAATCTGTGGAATGCTCTTGGTTACTCTTGGTTTCCTAACTAGAGTTTGAACGCTTAAAGATTAACCGACTTTCTGAAGGTCCACCGACTGAGCTGAGACCGTAAAGCTGTTTGGGATGGACCATACTGCTTCAGGAGATCAGCAAGAAGCACAAGAGCTGAAGGACGTCCGGTTTTGTACATAGACTAACTAGACACAACTCTGAGAACCTGGAGAAGAGCTCGTAAGTGATTGCACAGCACTGGAAGTGAGAACCTCAGGCCTGTAGTCCAGACAGAACTTAGTGGGGCACAAATGTACTCCCTGTGCTTGCCGTTTAATTGTGAAGGCACAACTGTGCATAAGATATAAGCCACCGTAGCTGGACTTAACTAGTTCTGACCGAATAACGAATTACACAGAGGAAGCTCTGCACCTCCTTCTTCTAGATCTTCCTCCTGACGTTTTTGTGGCTCGATCAGAATTTGGGGCTTCAGGAAATTTCCACTTTACCCCTCCGGCTTCGTGTGAATGAACATCAGCACATGAGCAGGAAGAAGTTGAGCTTCTGAACGATTCCTGATCTCATGCTCAGCTGATGACTGGCGTGTTCTCTCGTACAAAGGCTTCATTCAGTTCATTACATAACCTTCTGGACATGGACAGGGACATGGACATGTGCGTGGTCTGTATTAAAGGAATGACGTCAGGACGACCTGCACGGTCCATGGCACGGGGTTCAGGGTCCTTAAAAGTTCAGTTTCAAAACTTAGAAGGGTACAAAAACTTCTGCTCATGTTTGTGCTGTAAAAATGAAAAACGTGCAAAATTTGGATCCCTTTCCTCTGATACAGCAGTGTTTTGTCTAATGCCAGGGCACTTCTGATTGGCATCTTGCCCTATGCCCAATCCTGCTCCCATCTGAACTGGCATTAAGACTTGGGACCCTCTGGGGAGGTGGAAGCGCACCCTTTGTTCTCTGGTGCCAGGAACACACACTTTATGCCACTCAATGCCACATTCTGCCTCTTCTGGACATCAATAGTGCGCATTTTTATTCCTAGCACCACTCTGGATGTTCTGCAGAAGTTAAGTGTAGGTTTGGGAACACCTTCACTCATGTGCCATGTTTCACCACAGACCATCACTTTTATATAAGAACTGCTTTTCTGTTGTGTTATTTAAAAGTCCTGACCTGATTCTCACTGTACTGATGCTCTGAGCTATCAGGACTTGTCGTGATCACACTTTTGCTGTGTCACTTTAGCGCCCCAGCTGCCCTGTGTTCTTACAGCAGAAGAAGCTCCTGGATCAAAGAGGAGAAGCAAGTGCAGATTGTGGTAAAGCTCTAGCTCTCTCTCACTACCTCTCTCTCTCTCTCCCTACCTGTCTTTCTCTCTCTCCCTACCTGTCTCTCTCTATATCGGTCTCTCTTTTCCTATCTGTCTCTCTCCCTTTCTCTCTCTCTCTCTCTCTACCTGTCTCTCTGTCAAATCTGTCTCTCTCTCCCTATCTGTCTCTCTCTGTACATCCATGTCTCTCTCTCTCCCTTTCTCCCGGTCTGTCTTACTCTCTATATTTCTCTCCCTGTATGTCTCTCTTTTTCTCACACTTTCTCTCTCTCTCTCTGTTGTCTGGTGATTTATTCTGACTCACTCTGAAAGTCTGGCTCGCTCTCTCAATGCACAACACCCACAACAGATCACAAACCACCTACTACACATAAAATACACAATATATTTTATATTATTCCATTCAAACAACAAATTCACTTAACGTTTGAAATGTGCATTTATATTTACAGCAGTTGGATGCCAATCAAAGTCGGATTTCCGATTATCTGATTATACGCGAGCTCAAAACCAGAAACCAGATTAAGGATCCCAAAAAGACAGCAGGGTTTTGTCCCAATCATCGTATTTCTCTGCTCTTGTATCCTCTTACTCTGATTATAAACGAAACATGTGACCAGACGAATCAAGGTTGCCAGGTCTGCCTATTCTAAAGGACTTTTTAAGGCTGATTTAGGGCTTGTATCCTTAGGTCCATTAGGAGTCTGAGGACCCGGCGCTTGGCCTTCATTTCCTTTCAAACATCGCCACCTGCAGGAAAAAAAAACCAAAAAAACCCCACAGATTTTAAAAATAGTTTTAATATGAAAGGTGGAGTGAAAAGTCTTATGCTAAATCTTTAATTTATTTTAGATTTAAAACTGAACGGGAATTCGGTGTAATCCAGACGATTTTATTATATATGTGCACCTCACATCACTATAACTGCTTAACATTTATTTTAAAAGCCAATACAGTCGATTCCGGTTAATGGGTCCAAATCCTAAAGTACCGAAACAATTATATACGTACAATGTAAACGGACCAAAGAACGTAATATCCTTGAAGAAACTCCCTAGTTTCTCCTCAGCCTTCTACTGCCACCTACAGGTCTTTGCCTAACATTTCCAGTTACTACAAAAAGAAGCCACAAGTCGCCACTTAGCCGCAGCAAAAGCGCGTCAGATCACACTGGATAAATTCCTCAAACGTTGACTGGAATTTAGTAAGACTTTTTCAATGAACACAGTTCGTAAGCAACAGTAGTTCTTGTTTGTACGTTCGCTATAAGGTTTAATAAACATTTAATATGTTACATAGCACGTCCCGTCTTGTAACATAGGGCATGTTCGTTTAATCGGACCA
>JAUZST010015303.1:0-10264 GCA_034779995.1 Parotocinclus haroldoi | reverse complement strand
ACACACACACACACACACACACACACACACACACACACACACTCTCGCGCTCACACACACACACACACACACACACACACACACACACACACACACACACACACACACACACACACCATTACAGTAGCACAAGCAATTAACAATTAAGCACATCAGAGTCAGTCATGAGCCTTATTAAACATAAACAACACATTCAAATAACTGACTTAGCACATACATGTAATTACTTTCCATTCCTGCGTGACCACCGATCCGCACTGCACGCTGAGACCTCGCCTCGCAAACCCCAGGGTTCATAGATATTACAGTACTAACACATTATCTAGATAAGAAAGTGAGGGGACGGAGTATAAAACAGCACATGACTGCCGTCTTTGTCCCTGGACTGGCAATGGGTTCTGTAATGATGCACAGACTAGGATAGGTGGACTTTGACTGGAAGAGCCGGGCAGGCATAGCGCTTTGTACTCAGCTCTCAGTGAGTTGCACTGTTGGTCCTGCTTTCACCAGGTTGATATTATTTAAGAATTGCTCCAGCTGTCTCTTCTTCTGTAATGATCCATCCCACTTTTGACACTGATATAACCTAGAAGAAGACACAGTCACACCAGGAATATTATTCATTGCGAAGCTTTATTTAGAAACTCGCCTTATGCACTGGATGCACTCTGTGATAAGAGCTGTAGACATAAGCGTGGGAGGTTCGGGCACTTTTGGTGCTGAAACTTTCTTTGGAAAATACCTGTAACTATAAAAAAATATTAATGTCAGTGTTTGGATGTTGAAAACCCTGAGAGAAAAACTAGGTTTGGGGTTTTGCAGGACACTCGGAACTGCTGCAAAGATAAAGCAAGACAGTGGTTTATGCTGCCACTTTGCAACACAGTATCTCTATAGCAATTAAACGTTTTTATTATGTTGCATCCTCGTGAAAGTTAAACCAGCAAAAACATGTCTGTACAATGACAGATTACCAACCCTGTAAATACTATTATCAGTCAATGTAAATATCAAAATGCAGAAATTAGAAGAGATCTGCCTTACTCAACCCCCTACCCCTTACTCAAAGTATCATCCTGTGTCTATGGCTGTAAGCAATACAAGGCATACAAGGCATGGTGATCTGGCCTAAGGGAGTTACCCTGAATTAATACAACCCCAAATCAGAAAGCATTGGGACAGAACATAAAAATACAAAGCCAAAAAAACCCAGTCTTTCTTACTTTTACTTTGACTTTTATTGTATTTGTGGCAGTATGAACCTGACATATTTTATGCTTTGTCTTGTCAACTTAATTTAATTTGTTAATAAACACCCATTTCTTTATTTCAGACCTGTAACACATTCCAAAAGTTGTACTTAATTAGTTAATGTTTTCCTTCCTTTTCATCACACTTAAAGGGCATTTTAGCAGAGAGGACACCAAGTAGTGCTGGGTGGTACGACCAAAAATTTGTCTCATGGCATTTTTAAGGATTCACTGCTTTTTCCCCATATATGTAATCCAAACAGCACAACAGAAAAGAGATGGTTATGCAAGATGTCTTGCTTGACCGCAATCAGATTTGCAATATCTCCTGTGAGTTAAAAGTTATCAAAACAGAAATTTCAACATTTTTGTTGTTCGTCACAGGTAACCGAACAGATTTTTTTTCTCATGTCCAGGGAACGCAGCTATCGTATCATAGAAACAGATTACAACAACCGACACCAAGAAAGATCAATTTCACAGAGCACTGTTACCCCTCATAGCCAAATTCAGAGAAACAGGGACTGTGGACGACAGGAAACGTAGTGATCGTCTGAAGAACCGCTACCGACCAAGAAACCACAACAACGGTTTTGGCAGCTTTTGGGAAAAGTTCATGATGCATCAGGCGACATTTCCTGTGACTTTTGACTCACCATGTTTTGACCTATATCTCATTTTTTTTTGTACAACAAATTCACTCTGTTTATAGATTTTTTTTTTTACATTTATTGCTTGATGTGTGCCAATGCTTAGAATGTTTATCTTACAGTGGGGCCAAAAAGTA
Source organism: Parotocinclus haroldoi (assembly GCA_034779995.1). Classification (NCBI taxonomy): domain Eukaryota; kingdom Metazoa; phylum Chordata; class Actinopteri; order Siluriformes; family Loricariidae; genus Parotocinclus; species Parotocinclus haroldoi. Next base: position 8,227 of record JAUZST010015303.1, on the reverse strand, counting down.
TTTAGTCAGCCACTGATTGTGCAGGTTCTCCTACTTAGAAAGATGAGAGAAGTCTGTAATTTTCATCATAGGTACGCTCCAACAATGAGAGACAGAATGAGGAATAAAATCCATGAAATTATTTATTTGTAAATGATGGTGGAAAATACAGTATAGTTCTTTGTCATATCTATTCCATAACCTACAGTTGTGCTGATTTAGCTTCTGACTACACTTTAAAGAAAATCATTTGTTCAGCTACTAGGTTATTTCATTGGTCATAGAGAAGCTGTAGCTGTTTCGTGGACCGATCCGAGTCAGCACCAAGACTTTGAGACATTAAAGAAAATCCAGGCAGTTCTTTAAAAAGGCTTCTGAGGTTGCAAATGACTGTTGTGGTTGTAAACAAGACGTGAAACATCAAATTGAAATGAGTACAGAAACAAGATCAAGGCAGACTGACTTAAAATGAATCATTAATTACGTCTTTTATATGCCAGTTTGGTCACACATGTCTGCGTTTAGTCAGGACTAATTAGGATGCCATACTTCAAACTGCATCTAAACTGCTCACAACAGACACTCAGATTGAAGGCCATGAATCAGATAACAGATCTAAAATGAACAAATTCTTGACCCTGTTGTTTGGTCTCAACTGCATGTTTTTTCTGCGAGAAACTCCACAACTGTACGGTGCATTGAAATACTAATTAGTAGGACAACTACAAGCCAGAAAACGTTAGGATAGTATGGAACATGCAAATAAAAATATGCAGTGTGTGTGTACATATACTTACATAAACTTTTATTTCATTGCAGACAGTTGCCATTTCTTCTCGCAACACTTAATAGACACTTTGGCACAGATGAAAGAAAGCGATTAAGTGTTTCAGGTGTTGTTTTGTCTCTTCATTACTATAAACGCGTCTTAATTTATTTAACAGTACAAGGTCTATGGGGTTACATTTATGTTTCAAAATTCTCCACACATTTGACAGGTCAATGCTACAGGCAGACCAGTTTAGTACTCGTACCCCCTTTTAAAACATGCTTTTGTAATGTGTGCAGCATACGGTTTTGCATTGTCTTGTAAAATACAAGTCCCTGGTAAAGATCATCTTGTTGGAAGCTTAGTGTACTTTTCTGCATTAATGCTGCCATCACAGAAGCGTAAATGATGCACCATACCATAACAGGGTCTGGCTTCTGAACTAGAAGTCTGGATGGTCTTTTTCCTCTTTGGTCCAAAGCACACAGCTTCAGTTTCTTCAGATCTGGAATCCTGATTCATCTGACCATAATACACATGACTGTGTGATGGTCCATCCTGGATCACGGGTAAAGTATTAAGTGGTGCATGTGTGAATTTAACCCCATACTGTAGTGCTTGACAAAGGTTATGCCAAAGTAATCTCTTGCCCATGTAATTATATCATGTACTGATAAAAGATTAGATTCTTGATACACTGAATATTTATTAACAAAGCCAAAAATAGCTTGGAATCATTCTGTCTGAAATAAAAGTCAAAGTAAATGTAAGACTCGCTACATGTTAATTTTTCTCCTTACTGCTCCAGTCTTTTCTGACTTGGGGTTGTAGTTGTGTGTGTGTTTAAGAATTGACAAATAATCCAAGAAATCGTATTACAACACTAAATAATGTCCAATGTTTGTTTGCATTACACGGTTCAATTCCCCCCCAACACCAAGCTATCATTCTTAGAAAAATACACAAGGGACTTTAGCCCTCAACTGCTCAGCACTGGATAAGGTTGCCTACTTAAAATACATATCAATCAAGTTGGGGGACAGGTGTGGATCAGTGATTAAAACTCTGTACTAGTATTTGGAAGTAATTGTGATTTCAACTTCCAAGGCCATAATGTGCTCTGCTCAATTGTACTTATTTCTGTGTAAGGAACTCTTCCTAGAAATGGCATACATGAACTTCAAGTACCTCTGGGGGACAGTAATGTTCTGTACTACTAATTGACTTTAAATCTTGGCTTCACCCCTGTTGGGCTCTTGACCAAGACTCTTAACCTTAAAGTGGACAAGTGTCTGCTAAACATAAATGTTAATATGGCGTTTACAACTTGTGTGCAGTATTTGAATTCTACAGTTCTCATGGCACTCTACATTGACAGGACCCACATTTATGGCATTTAGCAGACACCCTTATCTACAACATATGCAGTCTTACAATTCAAGCAATGGGGAGTTAAGGGCCTTGCTTAAGGACCCAACTGTGGCAGCTTGGCAGAGGTGGGATTTCAACCCTGGACCATCAGATCCAGAGTCCGGTACCTTAACCACTAGGCTACCACAGTCCACAGTCGTTAAAAACCTCAACTAGTGCAAAAAGTGCAACAACAACCTAAATCATCATTTACATGTCTGAAGTAAATGTCTGAAGGGCCATGCTGGCTTTAATGCTAACTCCGTGTTTTGTTTAGGTATGGGACTCCAATGCATCTCTGGAAACTTGTCCTATCACCTGCATGGAACCCTTCACCGTTCGCAGGCTCTCATGTCGCAGTGTGCAGCTGCCACCCCTGGCTTTCCGCCAGGCCGAGCAGAACTACACCGAGAGAAGAGCAGAGACAGAGACGACACAGCCGCGACCCACCAGCCTCCCGCTGAGAGCTCCTCCACTTATCGCCATTATATCTGCAGAGAACAGCAGGTACACTGCCAAACATTTATTTTAATATTCTCATGGTGGACCAACCGGTCTGCAGGATCTCTGTCAACCCAGGAAAAATGAAGAAAAAACTGTGGCCAAATTACCATCAAAAATTCAAAAAGTTAAAAAAAATGAAAAAAGTAGAACTGTGAAATTTTATGGTTAAACTGTGATGGTTCACAGTAAAACTGTCAAGCAGTTCACAGTTTTACTATGAAAACTCACAGTACATGTTTTTTTCCTGAGAAACACATTTGTAATTTAACAATATTAATTAAGTCTGCGCAATAGTACATTCTTATACTTAAGGTCACTTATCGTAGCAATCAGAAACAACACTTGCTTGGACTGTTTTATGATATATAGGTTGTATAGGTTTAAGATACAAATATTAAGGGTGAAAGCACTGCATAAAGATAGGATTTATTTAATTAATTCATTCATTATCTTCCGGTTAATCCACACGGGGTCGCAGGCCACTAAGGGCCACTTTAGAGACACTAGTTAACCTAACACGCATGTCCTTGGACTGTGTGAAGAAACCGAACTACGTGAAGTAAACCCACACAGACACGAGGAGGACATACAGACTCCATACAGAAAGGACCCAGGCCGCTCCTCCCTGGGATTGAACCCGGGACCTTCACTGAGGCAGCAGTGCTAATTTACTTTAATTAATTAAGAATTAAAATCACAGAGACTAACCCTAAATTGGATTAACAGGTTTTGAAAAGAGGGTGAGTGATATTTGGATAATAGAAGCCAATTTCCTTTATTTGCTATGGACGAACTTCTGTTGAAAGTACTGGCTTGATAATTGAACAAGGTCTTCATCTTATGAATACTGATAGCACATCAAAATAGAGACAAGAGTCATTTAAATATAAACACTGTAATAATGATGTATTGTTTGATTGTGAAGCTGATACAAGACAATCACTGCATTTACTACCTTTTACCATATTTTCTTATATATATATATATATATATATATAAATGAAAATTTTATTCTGATTCAGTTCTCTCTTAGAATTTCAGTAAAAAGAGGTTTAGTAAAGCAGCATACAAACTCAAGTGCAGGCCGAACGTCATTAGATGAATAAATTGTGTTACAATATAATCATCCTATAATCAGCTTAAAACACTGTGCGAGAAGTTAAGTAATATAAAAAATGTCAAAACGGAGTAGTATGTGGTATGTTCGAACAAAATCTTCTGCAACCAGTTAAGTTCGATGTTTTCACTGTACTTTAATATGGCATTTATTCAAATAAGTTACTTAAAGCTTTTAATGAAGTCCTAATTAGCTAGTAGTCAACTATTTAATGAGAATATCAAGAATTCAGTTCCCACATTTCCTTTGTTGGGCCCTTAAGAAATGCACTTTTGCCACAATTGGTTGGATTGTTCTTTAAAATTGTACCATGGCTAAGTCTAAGTGAGATTAAATCCATGGGAAATGTCATGTTGACACTAGTAATGTGTCGTTTCTTAATTAAACTTACCTCAAATACCCATAAGCAAAACATATCTGCACGTTCAGTGAGTTCTGAACATGGTGTCTCATTCTGAGGTAATGTTTCTATCTGTGAACTGCTGATTGCATTTCTGTTCAGGATGGTGCGACTTTAACGTCTCCCTAAAAAGCTTAAGCAATGTTACCTCAGTGGTTCATCGTCAGCTGTTAAAGGGCACAAATGTGCATTAAAAGTAAGGCAGTTAAACACTAAAGTGGCAGTTACTCTGCCATAGATTAGAATAAATAAAGAACAAATTAACATTTTTCCATGTGCCCCAGTACAGTGGGTCTGATGGGTCTGGACCGTCCCCTTAGGCTTCTTTAATGCTGGAGAATGGATGAACGTGGATATGGGACTGTGGTTGCCTAGTGGTTAAGATATTGGACTAAGGACCAGAAGGGCCAGGGTTAAAATCCCACCTCTGCCAAGCTACCACAGATGGTTCCCTGAGTAAGGCCCTTAATCTACAATTGCTTGGATTGAAAGACTTTATAAATTGTAAGTAGTTCTGGATAAGGGCGTCTGCTCAATGACGTAAATGTAAAAGGTATTGTAAATGTATGGGGAGCGTAGTGTCCTCCTCTGTGTATGGTGACATTTGTAGCCAGGCAGACTAGAACTGCAGATAAGCCCCCAATGTACGTAATGTATAAGATACCTTCATCTAAAGAAGTCTGATTAAAATCGGTATCGGCTCGGATACTGACATCATTCACTTGTCGGATATCAGACGGACAGGGCCGATCCACTTACCGATCTATATGACTTTTCAAAAAGTGTTAACTGTTGGTTTATATATATGTTATTTGTGTGGACATTTTTAGTCTGGAAACCCCAAGAATCAAGGCAGCATTTTGTAATCTTAAACATACTAACAACAGTAATAATCATAATATTAAAGTACATTTAAAAAAAAAAATCTGTATTGGATTCAATCCTGGAAGTTGTGGACTGGAATCGGATTGGGGATCTCAGAGCTGTATCTTATGCTAACCACTGACCACTGTGCTAAATGACAATCATAATGCATAATGGTAACGGTACTTAAATATCTACATAAAGTAATACAAACACAAATAAAAATATCAAATCATTAAGCACAAACCGAGATCCACATCCAGTTTTAGAAAATTAGAATTTTAAAGCATATTGTCTATTAACCATCAAGAGTCTCATTTTTATGGCTGTGAAGTAGGTAGGGTCCTATTTATGATGAAATTGTTTATTTTATATTGGAGCACCAAAAGAGTGTGAGTGTGAGCGTGCACCTGGTGTTAAATTTGATAATGAAACCCTGGTTTTTAGAAAGGTAAAGGTCTGCTCGATACTCTATACGATAGCAGCCGGTCATAAATGTTTTTAACACATAGGAACCAGGTATGGATTTTCTTATAGGAAATAATGGAAATCTCTCCTGATAGGTGAATATTCTTTATCCAAACACCATAGGCGAGATTTTTGTTTTCCTAAAATATGATGGATTGAGATATGACAGCCATGCTGTTAGTCAGGCGTTATGTGCTGATGAGATATAATCATATTCCAGTCCGGCTCATTCATACTCCACCTCTGGGTTGCAATCTCCCTAAACCCACAGAGGCTATTATTTGATCTTTGAAAATAACCCCAAACAAACAGATCTTCTGTATGTGAATAACTGCTGTTAGGGAAAACGTGCCTTTGAGACTGATCTACTAATAAGACTTTAGCACAAAAAACTGTGCATCCAAAAGGACTCACAGTTTGAGATTTTAGTTTGAAATTCAGTACAATAATAAGGTGTAAACTTAAGCCTGCAGTTAAGCTCCCGGAAGAAAACTGTATTCCTAAAACCTAAACTGGATCTTTTATGATGTATTTTCAAAATCAGTGAAATTGTAAATTGTAAAAGCAGTGCAGCATTGTGAAAATAATTTTATTTCTCCAATTCCATTTTGATTTGGTGCCTCGGGTTAAGAAAAATAGTTAGCTTAGTATCTAAAGCCAAATGCTTCTAATGTTGCCATTATACTGTATAGTTGGTCCAGAAGAACTGCAAAAAGAAACCCATTCACACCTAGGGGCAAGCTGGATAATCCGACTCACCTACCGCTACTGATCTGAGAGATGGAAGAATACGGTAATACATGGAAAAAACCCAGGGAGGCACTTAGAGAACATACCAGATACAACTGGCAGTAACTTTAGTAACCATTTGACACAGGAACTATATGTGATTAAAGAAATCTGTAGTAATAGTTCGATAAACTAAGTAAAATATTAGCAGATAAATAATATATTAAATAAAATAAAGCTAAAAATCTGCATATCCTCATTATTTAGTCTCATACACTGAGTCACTTTAGGCCACGTATTGCATGACAACTGGGGGGCTCAGTGGTTACAGATTTAATCAGAAGGTTATGAAAAAAAACCTTATCCTTCAAGGGTACATCTCATTTATAAGTCACTCTGGATAAGGATTTCTATTGAAACTAATAAAAAATGAATATGAGATATCTCATCATATGAGATTGGAGATGATATACTTTGGGGTCTGAGTGTTTTATACCACACATGAGTGTTCTGTTAAATGGCTCAACACAGGTCTTGCATGTAAACAAAAATCATGACAAAAATTGTCCTAAAGCCAGTCATTGTCATGCATGTGAGGCAGCATGGTAGCATGGGGGTTAAGGTATTGGATTATGGACCAAAATGTCCAAGCCCTAGCACTGCCAAGCTGCCACGGTTGGGTCGCTGAGCAAAGCACTTAGCTCTTAGTACTTTGGATTATACACTGTAATATTGTATCTGTTGAAAATCAAAGTAAAAAAAACAAAGTCAGTGTATTTCTACAGTGCGTTTTACAAAAAAGCATTGTCTCAAAGTAGCTTCACAAAGGTCTGAACATAACAGCCCTAACTGAGCAAGCCTGGTAATAGTGGAAAGGAAAAACTTCCCAAAATATTATAAGGAAGAAACCTTGGGAACAAGACTCAAAATGAAACCCAAACACATTGGGCAGCCTAGATGATATACAATACATTCTGGAAGGCTTCAGAGCCTTTCACTTATTCACATTTTGTTATGTTGAGGCTTTGTGCTAAAAATAATCATGTGTTCCCCCATCAACCTGACAATCAAAGTGAATATATAATTGTAGAAATGTTTGCAAACCTATTTAAAAGGAGCCTCCCATTTCTCCTGGTCTGCACCTTGATTGGAGTCCCAGCTCTGGCCAGACAGAAATCTCTTTTCAATAAAAGACACATAAAAGCCCATCTGGAATTTTTAAGTTGCTGTTTTGCAAACTCCAGCCAGGGTTTTGCGTGTCTTGTACTGAGAAGAGACTCTGTCATAAAGCCCAGATTGGTGGAGTGCTCCGTTTATGGTTGACTTTCTGGAATTTTCTCCCATCTTTGGAGCTCAGTCAAAGTGACCACTGGGTTCTTGGTCATCTCTCTTACCAAGGCCCTTCTCTCCTCATTACTTAATTTATTGGGGTGGCCAGAACAGTCTTCTTCCTTTTAAGAATGATGTTCCCATGGGAACTTTCATTACGGCAAACATTTTGGGGATTTCACCAGATCTGTGCTGCCACTTAATCCTGTCTCTGAGCTCTACATGCAGTTCTTTCCTCCTCATGGCTTAGTTTTTGCTTTGATATGCTTTGTTAGCTCTGAAACCTCACACAGACGGGTGTGTGACTTTCCAAATCAATCAGCCAATCAACAGAACTTACAACTGCAGGACTCCAATCAAGGTGTTGAAACAAAGACCCACCTCTAGATGAAAGATTAGCAATTTTATTTTCTCATTATGGGGCAGGTTGATTGGGGTAAACTTATTTATTTTAGCACAATGCCTCAACATAACAACACGTACAAAAAGATGACAGGGTCTGAAAAATTTCTTAATGCATTGTTATAAGTTCCCTAAGAAATGATATGAATCATAAAATAAACTAATAATAAACTAAATAAACTATAATAAACTAAAGACTACTACTAGTATAGTCTGTAATACATTAAAAAATATATAATATATAAATATATACTCA
>JAUZST010015301.1:0-10266 GCA_034779995.1 Parotocinclus haroldoi | reverse complement strand
ACAGACAGACACACACAGACAGACACACACAGACAGACACACACAGACAGACACACACAGACAGACACACACAGACACATTTGTGTTACAATCTTTGTGAAACCTGTTTATAACCTGTAAAAAGCTTCAGCTGTTATTTGTACAGACCAGACCAAAATGTTCTCTCATTCCTACATTTTTATGTTTTGCTATCAGTGTTACACCCTGGCAGGAGATCTGTTTTTGGAAGCATTAAACCGATCCATTTTTTTTGTCAACAGTTGAACAGAATTTCTGGCAGACTCCTACTCTTGCCTGTGTATATAAACTGTGGGTGTAGGTGTCAAAATTATTTGCAACAAACTTAATTGGATTAAACAATGCACTCAAAAATAACAAAAACCTGATATGCAACTCTCATCTTTAGCTTTGTACTGGGTCTGAGAGACATACCTGCACATTTTAATGCATACTTGTTAACTAGGGGCCTGTGGGAACAGGGAGCCCGGGGGAACAGGGAGCCCGGGGGAAAAGTTAGGACAGAGCCTGTGGAAGATTTTGATGTAGATAGTAAAAATGGTGTGAAGCAGAGAGGAAGATAATAGGATAGATAATGAGAAATGAAAGATGCCGTTTTAATTTCTGGGTATGTTTTCATGACTCAATGTGTCTACAACATACTACATATGATAATTAAAGCAGTACTCAATCCATCTGGCTAATACACCCATGTATATATGGGAATTTACTGAAACATTTGGTTTAACTGATTATTTATATTCAAACTAAAAAAAATATTTCGATTTTCATACTGCATTTGAATTAAACCAGCACTAAGCTGGCATCCATGTGTGTGCTGAGCACTGTTCTGAACATTTTTCAATACAAATTCTAAGCCATCAGGGTTAATAAAAAAAATAAATAAAAGGAGCAGCAATACCCAGGAGAGGAGGTATAGGTGGAAGATTGGGCAGGTGGATGAGTCCCACCAGCTTTCCTCCGGTAAGAGAGCAGATAAACACAGTGATGATTCCAAACAGATTTCCTCCAGGCAGGCACTCGTTCTCAGTAATGGACCAAACCACACCAAACAGCAGCACAGCCATGGATACTGCAACACAACATTCTGAATAGATCAGAAAATATCTAATCTATAGCTGATGGACATATTCGAATCATCTGTTCATAAAAAAAAATTACTTTTGGTAATAACAGATGCCAGGAGGCCCCGGGGTGGGCACGGGCACCTCCTCCTCAGCCAACTGCAACATTGGCGCTGAGGCTCTGTGTTGGTAGCAGCATCCACAGAGTGTACGGATCGCTGGAACAGTGCTTCCTCTGTCCCTTCAATCAGCAGAGTCTGGAGTGCCTCACTAACAGGAGGGTGCTGAAAAGATAAAACAATCACAAACCAGACACCAGTTTTCCAAAGGTTTTGATCCTAATTCATTGTCCAATATATCTCAGATATTGTCCCAGTTTTTCTAAACATTTTCAGAAGGTATAAAGCTCATCCCGATACTGTAGGATAGGGATTTCTTAATCTGGATTTTCGTGCAGTTAGGTGGCCATCTACAGGACAAATAATATTACAGCATTTTTCGTTAATGGGGAAAAATGTTTATGAATCACTTTAACAGAAAAACTAATTTTACTCTCCAACTGCCCATTCTAAAAAGACAGCAACCAAAACAGCAAAGACACACGCGCCTGCCTGGAGAGCAACAGAACCAAACTGCATGCTTCCCTTCTTAAAAACAAAATAAAACAAGCTGGGATTGTTATTTCTGATAAAGATCTGGCTTATTTATGTATTTTTTACTTCTAAAAATGGTCTTTCTGAAAATGGAGATTTACTATGAGATTCGACTGAACTGATCAAGTGTTTCTTGCAAAGAAATACATTTAGAAATAGGTTATCGCCTTTTTGCTGCACTGTATAAACAAATGCTGCATGTGTTAATTTAACTTCAAATGGTAGATAAACAGAACAGTAATCTGTGTTTGACATTTTGTTCTAGAATTCATTATTAAATAAAGAATTAATTCAGAATTTGAATGCAGCCGGAACATAAAAGCAACATTCTTTATACAGTGCAAGACTTAATTGCGGTTATAGAATTGTATTTTTAAATTAGTTTCGCACAACATGCTTATTTTTAGGCCGTTCTGCTACAGAGTGTGCCTTCAATTCTAAATCCGCCTTTCTAACCTGTAAACCTGGATAAAGGGTCGACTGGATTAGGAAATCCAGATCCAAAGACTTTGTAAAACACATGTTATAAAATTTAATCCAACTAGATTGCTCACAAAAATGCTTCAATCCAGTAAAGTCTACTGTTATACAAAATACACAACTTAGTATATACTATTACTGACACTTGCATACAAAACACACTGTAGTACACAAATATATATACACATGTGTATATATTTTGTATATGTATACAAAAATATTATTTTGTTACACAGACCAGTTTATAAAATAGTAGAGAATTATAGGAGGGTCATAATGGTTTCTGCTGTGTTTTATAATGCATAGTGTCAGGGACTGATGATGTCTGATTTAAACATGTGACATCACTGGGGAAGCATCAAGATAAGGAACTGGGAAGACACTAGAAAAACTGGGAAGAAACTGGAAAGAAGATGGGAAGAAATACTGGGCAGAAGGAACGGAAGCTACTGTCGAAGACAGAAGTCAAGAAGCAGGGGAATAAAGGTGAAACGGTTTCAATCTAAAATTAAATGGGGTAGCGTCTAATTTAATAGTCAGTTAGTCGACGATGGCATCATTTTGTGTGCTTCTCACTCTTACTAGGGATGTTTTGATGTTACTGCTCACTCAAGAATTTTAAGAACAAAATCCTCAAAAGTGTGGGAGCATTTCACTCCATAAAAAGTTGTCCATTGCACTATTTGTAAATCCAGCCGTAATTAATATGGGAGCACATCGTACATGTTGACGCATACAAAGAGCAAACACGGGTTGAAAACCGTCATACTTAATGATATGAACTGTGCTCTGGGAAAATTAACATCCAAAAATACCAACTGCCTGTCAAAATAAAGCGGCACGCTTTTGGACATCCTTCAGATTAGGTACCTCAGCGTGGTTTCCCACTACAACAGCATCGTCCTCCATTGAGTGGGAAGACTGCGGACTGGCCTGGACATGGTCCATGGTACAATGAAGTCACTTCATCCTCTGTCTAAAGCACTGCTCTCTCCATTAACAGGACGGGATGAACAGCAGGCTGCATACACAAGAGACGAGATCAGTTATTCAGTCAGCACGTTTTACTGTAACAGCCACCCCTACCCAGCAATGCAATGGAATGGACGATCACTGCATGGCTGGTCGTCCACACTCCTGGTTTCTCTGAATTTGACTATGAGGGATGTAACAGTGCTGTGTGAAATTGGTAATCTTTCTGGGTGTCCGATGTTGAAGTCTGTTGCTAGGATACGGCAGCGGTGTAAAAATCTAAATTGTCAATTCCATCTTCAATTACCTGTGACCAACAACAGATTTTTTTGAACTTTGTGTTGATAGCTTTTGAACCACAAGAGATATTGCAGATCTGATTGCAACAATCGATTTCTGATGATCTTCTGTGACCTGACCTGACCTGACATGACCACCTTCACTGAAAAAAAACCCTGCCCTTGATCCAGTATAGCAGAGAATAAAAACTAGAGAGCATAGAGAAATATGAGATATCTGGCATCTCCTTTCTGATCTCACTAAATATATCTAATTTAATTATCTGATTTATTTAATCCTAAGTATACAGCACATATTTAATAATGCACGTTGTTTTACATAATAAGGACTTTTGTTGCCGATAGGAAAAATTCACTCTGTTAAATTCTCGTTATTTTTTGGATTTTAAAAAATCTGGTTTAACAAAGATGAAATTATATATATAAAGCAATAATTCTATATTATACGGTAACAATAACAACAACAACAACAACAATAATAATTATACATTAGCGACCAACAGCTATTTCGGGTAGAATTGAATGACGTTTCCTTTTGCATCACAGCACAGTTAAATACCAAGTGAATTGAATTTAAACTGAATTTTAATGATGCTTTTACGCTTCTAATCAGCCTAACTAAAGTCAAATGACAGTTTGTTGGACACGGGGTCTTTTTAGTTTTTCTAACAGACCAGTGCAAACAAAGCAACAGATTCATTTAGAGGTCTAATCGGATTTGAACCAGACTAACACTGGTTAATGCGGGGTTTATTGGCAGAGGCCATATGGTACCTGGAGCGGACAGTAAAGCACCATATGGGCTAATTGTTTCTTTCTAAAAACGTTATTCATTTAATATTTTAAATTTAGCAATAGCTGTATCCCTATGGGACCGTACAGAACACTACACAGCGTACACAGAAAACACACGTTGAAGATATAAGTAATGCACTTAGCTATATAGGGACCAGGAAGCTATTTGGGACAACGTCGTAACATGATATTATAAGAATAATAAGGCTCGATTAGTTAAAGATCCTTAACGAGCCTTAACGAGCTAACCGGCTAAATATAGCATCCTAAACTGAAACAATGAATACTGCAGTCCAGAAACGTTCTCGCTACTCACTTCATGCAGTTTTTCGACGTCTCTCACTCCGAACTTATCGCAGCGATTTAAAAGGTTCAGTTCCTGATATGCCATTCCTCCCTCTGTAAGCGCACTCTGTAGGGCAGTTCTTAAGAGAATCCATAACATACGTAGTGCACTCACGTCCAATAGGAAGTAATTCGGAATTCAGCCAATCACAGATGTAGACGGTGCTCCCTTCCTTTTTAAAGCTGGAGACTTAGAAAAACACTTGTATCTATTGTTATTAAACAAATAAATAAATTTATATATATATATATATATAGTTAAAATAATTGTGTATATATAAAATATATCCAAATTCCAATAATTGTAATACACACACACCCAAGTACATGAGGAACAGTATATTGCCGTTAGGTGGGGTCTCCCTGTTGTAGCGCATCTGCCCCAAAGGATAATGTGTTGTCTATTTTGAGAAGTTTTTCTGCTCACCACAGTCACACAGTGCAGCGCACTGATTTACGGACTTATGGACAACTAAATATTTCTGACCAACAAACCTCAACAATGATTTTCCACGACATGTCCTGCGTCCTTTGACTCAGCCAGTAGATTATGTCACTCTAAATGTTATAACAAATGTATAATAGGCTATTTAAGTACAGTAAAAAGTACAGTAAAACATTAATAAGACAATGCACCATTGTAAAAAGTGCTATAGAAATACATTTTAATTAAATTGAATTATGAGTAACAGGACTGATTTATCATCACAGAATGATCAAATGCGTTAAATGTAGCCATGGCATCCAATAGTATTAACACACCAAGCACATTGTAATGATTTACCAAAAATGTGCATTTACAATTCAATAAACAAATGACATTATTCTGGAAACAGGACAGCAAATTTAGATTGATTTTCTGTGTCAAAGTTACAATATCATCACATATTCACTGCTCACAAAAATTGGAAGGAGGTTTCATTTCGAAGTGTCCCCTAATTTTTACTTTTGGTCATCCCAGGATCCTCAGAAGATGTGGATGATATAGTGGGTGAAAATGGCACCCATTCGGTGGAATGGCCCTACTAAAGATCTATAAGACAAAACGCAATCATTAGTGCTTTAAGAGTAACAACACAGAACAGCAAAAATAAGCTTCATTATTTCTTGCTTTTAAGATTAGTTCTCATTAAGAGATTAAGATTGAAGATAATAAAAGTCTTAAAATCAGATTTATTTATTCAGTAGTCATAAAACTTCACATGCTCCTGTTCATATTCAGTATTATTGCATATACAGCATTCTTTCTCAGAGAGGAGCTTTTGACCTAAACTTCACGTCCAAATGATCCCTCTGCCAATTTGATCTATTTTTACAAAGTGGGACCATCATAACAAGTGCACTATATTCATTCATCTATTATCATCTTAGATCCACCACTTGTATCCACATCTTATGTGCCCATCTAGTAACAACCCTAGACGGGGTTCCAATCCATTGTAGGGCACACATACACAGTCATGCACACAGTCACACGCTAGGGGCCACTTTTAGAGACACCAATTAACCTAACATGCATGTCTTTGGACTGTGGAAGGAAACCAGAGTACCCGGAGTAAACCCAAGCAGACACAGGGAGGACCGGACCAGACCGCCCCACCCAGGGATTGAACCCTTCTTGCTGTGAAACAGCTGTGCTACCCACCGTGCTGCCTAAGTGCATTATGTTATATATATATTTTTTTTAAAATTAAATTAGATTTTTTTTTTATTAACAACATTATTATTTTTTGTTAATCTTCAAACTCAAACTTCAAACTAAAATTTAATTTCCCTTTTTTTAATGTGTCAAAGATTTTGTAGCCACAATGTTGTCACATTGTTAAAAAAAAAAAGCTTCAGTTTCAGTTTCTTTTCTAAACAAGGGAACGCTTCTATTCAGTCATCATATGCATCATTACAAAACCTGCCGTGCATTTTTTTCATCATGTGAAAACCAGGCTCGGTGCAAAAAGGGCTTTCCTGTGTGAAAATGAATACATTCAAAATTGGACAAACACATTGCGAAAGCAGCGTAAAATAACAGAAGCATGGTTGTGTCTTTACAGTTTCATCTCTTCACGGCGTCCGTTCATCGTGGTGTAAAATCTTCACATGCTCCAGCCTCCGTCGATGACATGTTCAGCTCCGGTCACGTAGGCAGACTGCAATAGAATCACATTCAGCGCTGCATTACAGCAACACCTAGGCAAAGGGTGCTTGGTTTTTTTCCGTATTTACATCTAGATACTTGGCAAAAGATCCAGTCCAGAGCGACTGACCCAATCCTGCAATCCAAGCATGATTTGCACAAGGGTCGAACAGTGGCAGCTTAGCAGCGATGAGATTTGTTCAGGGTCCAATAGCATGGACCGTGTTTCTACCACAAAAACTGCAACTATGCTGAGACGTTAACGAGGAACTCTGAGTAAACCAACATTATAAAAGATTAACTTACAACATAAGATTAGAGATCATGAGTCATGCGGTGGCCGAGAGTGTCAAAATTTGGTAATAATGAGCATAATGGCCTGTTATAATCAGAAGAATGCGCTCTTGTGCCCCGTTTAAACACCGGCTGACAAACAACTCTTTTTTTTCATGACTAGAAAAGATAACGTTCGCTCTAAAGCAGCGGTCATCAACTTTTTTTCCTTAGAGCCCAACCCCCAGTACGAGTAACTTAGCATCGCGTTTCGTAACTAAGCTTTGTTTGTTCTTTATCAGTGTGTGCCCCAACGTAACATTCACCGTTTCAACAACACTTTTGGCCTTTTTTTTCTGAAAACCCAGTTTTTTTTAAATATCAAAAGAATGAACTCACCTCATCCGAGGCCAGATAGACACACAGATGAGCAACTTCCTCT
Organism: Parotocinclus haroldoi; assembly: GCA_034779995.1. NCBI lineage: Eukaryota > Metazoa > Chordata > Actinopteri > Siluriformes > Loricariidae > Parotocinclus > Parotocinclus haroldoi. The sequence continues at coordinate 2,794 of JAUZST010015301.1, read as the reverse complement.
GCTGTGCACATCCGGCCTATCCTTTGTCTCGCCATGAAGTCCTTATAAGCCTGATAAGATGCAGCAGACTACTATAAAAGCCGTACGATTCTTTTGTAAAAATGCATTTATATCCTAAAGCCTAAACGTGATTTCTTCTCCATATCTAAAGAAAAATAAAGCTTCTGTGTCGTTTTCCTTTGCGATAAGGCATCTGCAAAGCACATTTTGTAACGCACTAAACGGTTTGCTGCTGGGTTGTGTTGGATTTCACGTGCACTCCAAGTACCTGTTCTGGATCGGGTTGGGCCTGGATTCTGTCTCTGAGTGATGGGGTATCTACAGTTCCTGTGGTGAGAAAAAAGAAAGCAAGTCCAAGTTTGAATTGTCATGCAAAGTGTGAAGAACAACTGATTCATTGGAATCAGGTGACGTTCCTGCTGCAGCCACACCAGCTCGAGATCAATCAAGAAAATGAAATAGGGCTGCAAGAAACAACTATGGCTGAACCTCGGAAATCAAAAGCCTTTTCACTAGAACAATTTAAACGCAGAATGGTCTGTTTAAGAATTATTACTAATTTTAAAATTAGTTTTCAAACATGGGTACTCTAAATACTCAATGTGGTATGCCGGTCAGTCTGATCAGGGTCTGATCTTGTTTTTTTTTTTTTTTTTTGCACATACCGGGACAGATACAGTTGCAGCGGATGCCTTGGTCAAGAAAGTCAGTAGCCACGGACTTGGTGAGACCAATCACAGCAGCTTTAGACGTGCTGTAGACGCATCTGTTCACAACACCTGGAGAGAGGTTAAAAGCCATTACTGACATTCAGAACGTGGATTTCTTGTTGCTGAATGCTAAGTTCTGCTATTTCACATGAATGGTCAGGACCAGAGCTGAGAATCTAGGCTGAGTTTGGAATCATTACGACATTTCTATACATTTCTTTTAACCGTTTTCAGTGAGTTTACCACGTAAAGGTTGTCACGTGACCGTACCTTTGATGCTCGATGCTACAGATGACATATTAATGATATTCCCAGACTTGCGAGCCAGCATCTGTGTGGGCAGGAGAAAAAACAAGTCTTCTATGAAATCTAAGAACTGTTCGGTACAGTACTGCACTAAAAAGGTATGTACTGTTTTAATGAATAACACTGTTTCAAATTAAGCATGTACACCTCATCATAGCGCCTGCTCAACCTTTTGGATCAATGTCCTGTTATTCTGAACGTCAAGCAAACGTTAAACGTGCGCACGTGTATAACCCTTTCCAACCACATGATGGCAGCATTAATTCAGCAAAGCAGCAACTCGTTTAATAAACTGGGAGATTCTAGAAAACACGTATTCTGAGCTGACTAGACAACAACTGAACTATTTGAGCCCCTGGCACTGCTCACCATCTGGCTTCAATCATCCCTACCGCAAAGCATGGTGGAGGTAGTATCAACGTTTTGGGGGTTGTTCCTGATAGCACGGACAGGGAGATTGATCAAAATTAAGGATGGGACAAATGCAGGCAAAGCAAATAAAGGTGTAAGAAGAAAGGCCGCTCCAGGATGCAAAGTGAAAGCAAAGTGATCTTTAAGGGACTGGTCTCTGTGAGACCTGAATATGGAAGTTCATAGATGCTGGCCATTCAAATAAAATGGTAATAAAATGAAAATTAGATCGATTAACACAGTACAATAAAGTGTGCCAAACTTAAAGAGGGTTTAAATACTTTCCGAATCTACTGTTAATATCAGAATCTAACTGACTGACCACAAGGTCAAAATAAGCATAAATCCAGCATAGAGGAAGAGAGGTTCACCTTTGGTAGAAAGCTTCTGATCATCAGGTACATGCTGCGCACGTTCAGGTTCATACTGAAGTCCCAAGCAGCGTCATCACAATCCAGGATCGTTCCATGATGGACAAATCTTAGAATTCAGTACAAAGCGGTATTTTTGCAAGGTCTTTTGAACTGTAACAGTTTATTAAAATGTCAAAAGGTTTGTTGCCTGTAAAGGAGCACCTTAAAGCTTTGCTGGAAATAACTTCAAATCTGTTACATCACCAGTTCCCAAGCTTTTTTCCTTGGAAACATCCTCCAGCCCGCATACACGCAGACCAAAAGGTTCAAATGATTCACTGGCAAAAATGTACTGAAATTACGTTCCTTTACAGCCATTTCTTCATTTTGGCTCATTAACTCTTTTCAAAATAATGAAACATTTAGCTAAAAAAAAGTTTCTAAAAGTTATCTTTTAAACAGATTCTATTTCCAAATAACGTGTTATTTTAATTTGATTTAACATGTTCAAATCTTTTTTTTTTTTACAAAGTTTTTTGCCTCTCCAAACACTAAAGATACAATGAAATGCTGAATGCTGATTACCCTGCCACGTTGAAAAGCACATCGACGTGGTCAAACTCGTTAACCAGTGCTTCTACCTGGTCCTTTTTGGTGACATCAAGCACTTTGGTCTTTATTCCTGAATAATGAAATACGGAAATTATGGAAAAGCAAATTTTACAAAGCAGGAACTAAAACATGCAGGTTTATCTGTACTGTATTGTGTTTTCCTTCATTTTCATTAATACTTGATTTATTTCATTCTTTATCTTCCGCTTAATCCATATGGGGTCGTGGGACAGCCCGTGCCCACCCGGCAACTCTGGACACAAGGGCACGAACAACCCTAAATGGGACGCCAATCCATCATAGGTGGCGTACGCACACGCACGCGCACGCGCACACACACGCACACACACACACACACACACACACACACACACACACACACACACACACACACACACACAC
>JAUZST010015300.1:0-10266 GCA_034779995.1 Parotocinclus haroldoi | reverse complement strand
TTTACAAATTATATATATATATATATATATATTTCAATTTTTAATTACTATTTAAAAAATATACGTATATACTGGTACGTGTTACTTTCAGTTAGTCACAGTGGAGTCAGTAACATTATACGACTAATGCTAATCAATGCTGTACTACGTAAAAAGTAGAACATACACTGCTCAAAAAATTAGGGAATACTTCCGAATGAAATATTACATAATTAAATACAGCCAATGTTTGTGTGCAGTGTATTTAGATATCGATAGGCTCTTTTATTGTCATCAACACGTACTAACTATAGGCATTTAAGCCGTAATTCTTCGAGCAGGAAACCTTTTAGAAAAGCCTACATACCTGATTGGTGGTATCATTAGGAGCCATTTCTCACTGTAAAAGATCTACAAGACAAATGTAAACAACAACGTTACGATTAAACCTAAAAAAAAATAATACTTCATATAAGAAGTACGTTTATTTAGCACCGTATAAAACTCACCTGTTGTTTTGAGTCTCAGTTAAAGAGAAACAAATGTAGTTTGAGTTGCGTTTTGTATTCTGGCTGAATCCTGAATGATCTCGTTTATATATCCCCACACGGTCTCTTACTAATCTGTGAACGTGACGAAAAACTAGTACAAAGGTCAAGATCACGTCACAGGATTTTCAGTACACCAGTATCCTCTGACGCAAAGTCATATGATCAGTCTTTAACTACCATGTACACACTACGTGTATTAGCATACTGCATAGTAACGCATAGTAATGCCTCTCTCATTTATTTCTCTTCTTAACTTGTTTTATATGATCATGTTATCCCTTAATGATTCTAAAACACTGCTTAATATTACCCCCACCACCATCACCACTACTATTACTACTACTACTACTACTGACATACAGTATTCATTTGTCTTGTGTTCTCACCACAACCCTTTAGAGACGTCAGTTGACCTAACACGTCTCTGGAATGTGGCAAGAAATCACAGTTCCCAGGTGAATCTCGGGCGCCACACAGGTAGAGTTTGAGTTTGGAATCAAACCAGGGCTCTCTTTAGCAGAGAGGTGACAGTGCTAATCACTTGTGCCAGAATACCACCTATTAAAATATACATTAATCCTATCATAATGGAACACTGTACGAACCATGTACTTAGTATGCTACCATACTAGGCAATTGCGTTTTCCCAGTTTCACATTAGCCTATGTTCTAATATAAACACAAGAGTACAGTATAGGTATACGTATGTTGTCATATTAAACACCCATGCTAAAATATTAACTGGTTGCATTTCAATAACAGGTGTGGCTTATTGAAATCTTTTGGAACCATAATTGCAGCTGTCAATGAATATTTGTGCCATCTCTGAGAACAACGAAACAAACTTGCTTCAAGCATTCTGACTCATGGCTGAATTATTGACTGGCCAAATCTGGGTAAAAGTTCACACATCACTATAAGTCATTCTTTCTTTCCTGTCTTAGGGGAGCTCCGTTTCCTGTGGAGGCTTATTATTTCATCACTAGCATCACTAGTTGTAATAATCTGTTATCTCTCTCTCTCTTTCTTTCTTTCTTTCTCTGTAGTGATGCATGTTTAGCTTAGTGGACCAGGTGTAATGTTAGTAAACAACCATTCATCTGCTTTGATTCCCACCCTCCAGACCCACTTGACTGGACTTCTGTGCATGAACCTGGTTCATTATTCCCCTTCAACTGGAGATGCCTGCAATACCATCTAACCTGAAGACCAAAGACTTTCCAATGACACTTTTTTATTCACCTGGACCTGTTATTCTTTCACAACACTGAACATTTTATGTCTTACACATAATATTACTCAACTGGGATTATATATGTCTAATTCACAAATACTCTTGTTCCATTCAGAGGATGATTGATTCCCTGTTGGATTTTGGTTCCTCTCTGTTTTTTTCTTTATGCATCATAAAAGAGATTTTCCTTACCACTTTTGCTTGTGGTTGCTCATGCATTTTGAGTTGTGTACCATTTAAATTAAATGAAAGTGAATTGGTGTAAGTCATCAAGTTATGTTTAGGGCAGGACTTTTAACATGTGTTTACCCATAGGAAAAAAGTATTTTAATGATTGGTGATTCTCCTCTGTGTTATTAACCCAGCAGTTTCTTCTAAAATTCCTTAGGAAAAACAGAATGGGACAAAAGGAGAAAAAAACTTGTGAGATTACAGGAGCCAAAACTGAGTTTACATTAAAAGGTTGTTGGTTGCAAACCCAGCTTTGGGGTTGAACTCAGTATGTCATGAACTGCAGTTTCACTGCTAGTCACTGTCACTGCTACCTTTAGACTATGATCAGGAGATGCATAGTATGATTCATTTATATGTCTTACTAAGTCAATAAATCTAAGAGTCACTATGTGGAAGCAGATCAAAGGTGCATTCTGACATAATTATACTTCATTGACATGGGGTTACCTAGATGTAATACTTTGACAAAGCTTCACTTCTGCATTATAGCATGATAAGTGTCAAGTCTTACTGGTTCTTGTTGGATCAAACTAGCTAGATGAACTTGCTTCATATTTTGTATAAATATTTACTTCACAGACGGCTCTGCTGACATATTTGATAAGCTATATTAAAAGTTCATTGGTTGGACAACGTATGCTGCTCTAGTTGCCAGTTTTCAGTGTCCTAGAATGAACTTTATACCCCTTTAGAAATTTGCAAACTGCAATCTACAGTCTCCTGGTCCCATCATGAGACAAGTGATTGTCAAGTCAAAACCACAACATTAATGTTTAATCATATGTTTAGATATAATATGATCCCGCAGCAAGCTTTAAGATTGAATATACATGTTTCCATGATAGTTTTAAGCTGCTTCACTTGTAAATCAATGTTTCACAGAACTGTTTTAATTTTTCATATCTGTTAATCACAGTTTTGTTAAAATCAGGAATACCGCGAGTTGCACTTCGACTGAGAATGTGTGTTAGAGGAATTAAAAATAAAAAAGGGATTTTCATCTGGTACTGGGTAATTTAGCCACCATTCTTCCAAAGTTCGCTTTGGACAGAGTTCACTTTATGAACTTTAACCATGCAAATTCACTGGCCTTTGAATAATGGGCCACTAGACAAGAACGAGCAAAATGTGATTATAAGTGCTGGAAGAACTACACAGAACTACTGTTTTAGGACATATGGCAATATAAGATCAAATTCATATCACAGTCTTTTACACTTTCCATTTAAAAAGGTTTCTATTATTATTAGTAGTAGTATTGTCCCTTATATTATAATCCCCATTTATAATAAATCATAATAAATCTTCGCTAGAAAGCCAAAACATGAAAGTGAGTATCATGAAAATACAGTCATATGAAAAAGTTTGGGCACCCCTATTAATCTTAATCATTTTTAGTTCTAAATATTTGGGTGTTTGCGACAGCCATTTCAGTTTTATATATCTAATAACTGATGGACACAGTAACATTTCAGGATTGAAATGAGGTTTATTGTACTAACAGAAAATGTGCAATATGCATTAAACCAAAATTTGACCGGTGCAAAAGTATGGGTACCCTTATCAATATCAGAAAGGCAGAGAAGAAGAATGGTGAGAACAGTCAAGGACAATCCACAGACTGTAAGTATACAAAATCTTACTTATCTTAAGGATGTAAAAGCTTATTTACATTTGAGCTACATCTACACAACCAGAAGACATAAAAGTATTTTATTGTATTAAATAAACAAGTGTAATTACTTATTTTGTAATAAGTAAATCAATAAATAGAAGTTCCTCTATGTAACATGGGTGGATGTTGTAACATGGGAACAATGGATGTTGGAGTAATATTAATAACTCAGTTCACGTCCTCATTAGCTATTTACACACTCTTTTATGTTATACGATGTACTTACTTAGCCTTTGACAGAAATTCTCCGATCACACACTCATGCAAACTTGACTCAATTCTTTCGAACACCACATAAAAATGTCTCTCAGTCCCACTGCAATTATTTCCCAGGGTGCTCATCAGCTGGTGTCCCCACTAATACAGCGATTCTTCATAAGTGCGCACTACAGTATAGTTTGCTGGTTGTCAAAAATGTCCACCCAAACCTATTCCGGTGCCAGCTCCAGCACCACATAGCCATTTATGAACTGCACAGGAGTGCAGTAACTCCCTCCATCATTCAGTTAACAGGAGAAGATGTGCCTCCAGTGACTCCCCACTGAGGACTCAATATCTCAAATCATTTACATTATGTAATTTAATTGTTATTATTTGCTTAATTTTTACTATTAACACAAACTTAGTGGGTGGGTCCCCTTTTGAGTTTGGGTGCTCCCAAGGTTTCTTCCTTCTACATTCAGGGAGTTTTTCCTTTCCACTGTCACCCTAAGATATGGTAATATAATTAATATAATGAATGATTATCCCTTCTTTGCATATAATTATTTGCTGAGGTCTGGTTCTGCATTTGCTTTTCCCTTCTGGCTCATCACATGCTCTGTTCTGCAGCACATTTCAACATTTCTGTTTACACTTTCTTGTACTAAGTGCAGAATGATTTTATTTTAGCACCAAAGTGCAACATAACTAAATCTGAAAAATAGTGAGAGGGTCTGAACCCGGGCCAAATGCATGTCCCAATTTTACCATTCACTTAGGTAGTATAATGTGTTTTGTTCAGAAGAGAGGCTTAACGTATGTTAAAATGTAAGCTCTAAATTGTTTGAATAATTTTGGTTTGATTTAAAACAAAATGCAGTTATTGTTTCAAAAAACTAAATCAGTGAGCACCTTCTCAATATACTTAAAAATTTGTAGCTCTTTAATCCTGCTGCCCTAATGCAATTACAGCAAAAAACAAAATGCAAGAACATCCGGTATGTACATGCATACATTTGATAAGTATAATTATCGGTTATCTGGAGCTGGCTACAGTTAACTAAAGAAAACAATTACAGGACTGCCCATAATCAACCGAGGTATAAATCCGATGTAATTACTGGTTTAAACTTACTTTTTGGATTGGTATAGATATGAAGTGAAACTGAGGCCGGTGAGACACAAGTCAGTCTACCTTCAAAAATCAACAAATGACTAAAATGCATAGCTGTAAATACATAGCATCCATAAAAACTCACAGATTTACTGTAAGAGTAACACATTTAAGCATTCGTCTAAACACAAACTCAAGCACTTAGTCTTTAAGACATGTTACTATATAGGTTTGATTAGAACTTGGTTCTTTCTTTTTATAACTCAGATTAAACAATAAATTAAGATTCATTTTGACACTCGGGATATATATGGAACAGTGTGTTCTGGCAACACGTGCTTTTGCTGCACAGACCATAACCTGTATGCTGTATGGCTCTGGAAACAACGCTGACACTGCCATCTAGTGGTCATACTGGATACAGTTTTCATTCTGCAGTGATCATCATTACAGTGTAGTTTGAAATATGCTGAAACGATGTGTAGTGTTTTAATAAACCTGTGCTGTGGCTTTAAAGATTTTTGGTCGGTTTATTATTATGACCGCGTCGACTGGTGTATGCTAATAATGATGTAATAATGAATGAAGTTAAACAGAATTTGCGGCGTCTACAGAGATAATCGCCCACAACTTTCAACATGTATTCTAACCATGAGGGGAAATAAACTCAGCTAACATAAATTCAACTAACAAGTCTGTCATGGGTAAAGCAAAGGGAAATGCAGTGAAGGAATTAATAAGATTTTAATCGGGTCGCCCCAGCAGCGAAATGTGTAAACATTGTATCTATATGTCTGAAGTGCACCCGTGAGAAAGTAACATTTGCAGTGTAAATGCTAAACACAACGATGATTATGTGCCCAGTTACACAGTATATGGTGCGTTTTGGGGACTGGTATACTGGTCATCGAGGTTTACCAGCGAAACTATTCAAATTCACTAGGCAAAACACCACAAGACCACAATATAAACCGACTATGAACAAAACTACCAACTTTACTAGCTGACAGTGATCAACAACACAACGCATGTTGGACTTTGCTGTCTTTTTAGACATTCGGCCTAGACACCCTTGAAAACGAGTTCCCTTATCTGTTCTTTATGTACTATTTTAACCCAAGAACGTGCCGACAAATAAAGGACTTGCTTGCTGCAGAAGACTGATTGCCTGATGCAGAAAAACGTCTAATCTGGAGAGTACAAAGCACTTGCATTGGTGTCTGATAAATACTTGTAAATTGGACAGTTGACTCAAAGGAAGTGGGGGTGGAAGTGTTAAGTCAATGTATAAACTTTCATATGACTAGATTATATGATTGCAAGTGTGCGCTGCTTGAACCAGACTATGAACGTAACGAAGTAGAACAACAAAGAAGAATTCGAGTTCTCCCAAAATCATTCAGCCAATAGAATTGTCCACCAGTTAACTAAAGGAAATATTAAATAGTGTGTGGTGGATGATAAAGTTTGCCTATTAAAGTCCATTATATTCTAACCAAAGCATTACTGGTGCATCACACATTACGACATCATTGTGCCTTGTTTGTACAACTAAATCTACTGATGCAGCTCCAGTGTCTCAGTAGTAAGAGTCAGCTTCTGGGAGTGGCAGTCCCTGAAGTCCAGGGTTCAAATTCAGGATGGGGCTTGCAACAAGAAGGTCAGGAGAGTTTTACCAAATCTCTGTGACAGACTGGCTTCTGTCCAGGGTGTATTTCTCATGTCCTATTGACCAGGATAACTGGGGATAAAAAAGCAAACAGGCGGATTATCCATGTAGTACTTATGCAAGGGGGACCACAAGCTTGCCCCCCACAGCCTCCTAAATAAGAAGTAAGTTAATTAATTAATACTCTTAATGCCGTCAATACACATTTAGGTAGGGCATAGCCTGGCCCCAACTTCAAATGGCCAAGAACTGCCACTGTATTTGCCATGACAACAGATAAAGAAAAAGTAAAATTCAAGTACAATTTTAGGTTCATATAATTTATTGAACAAAAAAAATCAGAAAGCATCTGGAGAAACTTAACAAGATGCTCATCTCTGCTTGCTACAATAAAAAGAAACCTAAGAATTCCAGAGTAAAAACCAAATCAGATTTGTACCCATTTATTTACAAAAATAAAAATACATAGTAAAAGATCAATAATCACTAGAAACCACCAGACTCGGATAACACGAGTTGAGATATTCATTAGCCATTATCAACATAATGTCACCAGTAAAAACGGATGAAAAGTAAGAATAGCAACAAAACAAGTACAAAAAAGTTTTACATTCGCAGGTGGATCCTTGACGAAAACATTATAAAGTAGTTAGAAGTCATCAAAACGGATATGCTTGTTTGCTTCTTTGGCCCGAGCAATGATTATTTTCTCAGCCTTAGAGATGAGCTAGAAAAGGGAAATCAAAATGGATTTTATGATCAAAGGCAATAAAATCAGCCAAATTCTTAAAGTGCTAAAGTGCACAGTCTAATGGTTTACTTACTTTTTCTGCACCACGCTTTTTGTCCCTAGGTCGATTCAGCTTTGCCTGTCGATCCACCAGGATCTTCTGCCAGTACCTTTGCTCATGATCACCTGTTCCAAAACGAAATGATTTTTCAAGTGTACATTTAAAAGGAAAAAAAGTTACATGTTCACATCTATTAACTATGTGAACTACATACAAACAAATGCTTTTAATAATCAGCTTTAGGCAGACTGCCCTTATGTTTCATCTGCTTGCAATACTGTATTACAAATCTGAAATGACTTTTGGTAAAATATCTGGGATCAGGAGTAAACATGTAAGGTCTGACCAGTGAGGATCTCCAGATTCCAGTGATGTTGTTTCTGCAGCTCAGATCGAACAGTGATGATTGCCTTTGCATCCTCGGTAGTCTTGAAGCGAATGTAACCCTCAGCATCTCCCTCAGCAATATCCACATACTGCACTGTAGATATCTCAGAGAGGATGTCCTACGAGGGAAAAACAAAACAAAACCATGTACAGCTGTCTACATTCAATAATTTGTCTGTATGAAGTATTAGAATAAGACTATGCACTAATAGTTATTATTTATTATTTCGATGTCAAAACAGTACGGCTATATTCACACAGCAAACAAAGTGGCTCATATCTGATTTTCAAATCATATCCAATTAGTTTGGACTGTGCACACTTAAGCATTTAATAACAGGCACTTCTTTAATGGTAATGATAAATAGGGTAAATTTGTTGGCAATAGCGTGTGGCACAAAAGCTAGCAGCATCGCCTCACAGATAGGTCCTGAGTTTGAACCCAAGTGGAGTGGCCTTGGGTCCATTCTGTGTGGGATCTGCATGAGATCTCCTGGGTGCTCGGTTTTCTCCCATGGCAATTTTTCAGAAAGTAATTCACATTAAATGAGTCAAAGGTACGGGCAGCACGGTGGCAAGAGGTTCGCCGTGTCTGTGTGGTTTTACTCTGGGTACTCCGTTTTCCTCCTACAGTCCAAAGACTTGCGTGTTAGGTTAACTAGTTTCTCTAAAGTGAGCATTAGTGTGTGTGTGTGCCCTACGATGGATTGGCGCCCAAGTCTAGGGTTGTTCCTGCCCATGCGCCAAATTGGCACCGGCTGGCCCGCTACCCCATGTGGATTAAGCGGAAGATAATGGATGGAGGGTGTCAAAGTTACTAAACACAACTGCAGCTGTGTTTGATATTGAACTTGTACTGATGAAAAAGCGTATCGATGAAACCACGTTTCTGTCAGGAACATTGTTTCAGTCAAAAAATTTGCTTTTAAGCTTTCTATTTTACTTTTAACACTAAAGAGACGTCCTCATGTGGCTGCATTCGGCCATTTCTCTAGGAATTTCCTTCTTATTTTATTTTCAGAGAGACATCACCTCAAATAATGAGTTATTCAGTATTCCACCACGGAAAAGCACTGCTTCCTCACTGCTGTCATTTATCTTCCTTTCTCCTCACTGCAGGTTTAGTTGGAATAACAAAAAATATGCATGAATTCTGATGTGGTTGTTCAGACGCAGTTGCACTGACGCATATTGAATTTCAATACCACTTATGAAAGTGGCCCAAATCGGTAGTGAAAACATAAGATTTAATGGGTTTTGTCCATTCAAACTAGCCCAAACATAACACATCTGTGTCACATTTGATGAAAAAGAACCAATTTGGACCACTTACCTGCTGTGTGAATGTAGTCTACTAGTCTTACTTGTGACACGTTTAAAACATGATGCTCAGGCTTTGTACCTTGACACATTTTTTATTTGGCAAAGGCTGGTTGTGGGTGATTTTGATGATGACACCACTCTCAAACTTAGGCCCAGCAGGTGTTTCCATTTTAGGGTTATTCCGACCCCCTTTGAACAGGACAAGAGTGAAAGCAGACGGTGATGAGTACATTGTTAATGCCATTAGTAATATTATACTGTAAAATGAAAATGCAGAGATGAAAAACACCTCCCGTTATATGGGATACTTACATCTTTTTCCATTGTCCTCAAACATTTGGGTATTGTCACAGTGCATATTTTTGTGATTGATGTCATAGATATTCTTCTTCAGACTTGCCATGCATTCCTTCTGTAATGCCAGATACTCCTTCTTCAACTTCAGCCAATCTTTCCTTCAGGCAACAAGAAACAAAAACCCTGCATCTGAGCAACGAGTGTCTGCCAACATACTTGACCACAAATGTTAATTTTGAACTATGCATCAGAACATGAGCCAAATAAGAATGTATGGAAAGTAAAGGACAAAGAAAGTCTTTATAAGAAATACAGCAAAAAAAATAAATATTGTATTTACGTAACAAGTACTAAAGTACTAAAATGAATACTGCCTTACTAATAGATAAAACAATTTATCTATTAACACTGTATTAAAATATAACGTCATATAACACGTCAACTCAATTAAACCACTTTAAATACAGCTACTAAACATGTGCTGCCACATGTATGAAAAATTTAATGAAGTTTGAAACGTAAACATCGTTTGTTGCTGGTTTCTGTTGACATAAAGAAATAAATATGGTGCTCACAAAAAAATGTGATTATTACACAAACATAAAATTTGACAAAGTAATTACTTATTATTAATTATTTTAATAATTCAATGACAGCTTGAACTAATTTTACTAATTTTTACACACACACACACACACACACATATATATATATATGTATATATATATATATATATATACACACACACACACATATATATACATATATATACACACACACACACACACACACACACACACACACACACACA
>JAUZST010015299.1:0-34749 GCA_034779995.1 Parotocinclus haroldoi | reverse complement strand
CTTGGCAGAGGTGGGATTTGAACCCTGGACCTTCTGGTCCAGAGTCCAGTACCTTAAACGCTAGGCTACCACAGGCCTAAGTCTAAATCCAGTGTAAATTTCAGTGTGACCAATATGCTAGTGTTCAACTGCATCACAGCTGCTGAGACTTTAGAGTCTGCTTTGGGATCTGCACTGAATGGCTGACTAGCATATCTTTCAGTGTATATGGGTGTGTATGGGTACGCCAAGTTATTGTTACTACTTGTTACTGCTTGTGTGTTACTACTTGTAGGCCGTGCTGTGCTGAATACTGAAGATCCAGTGTTTGTAAGAGTCTGTCTCTTGAAAGATGGGGCGCCCTTTTCCTCCCCAACTGGACAAGTAACTACAAGAATTTCTTATAGAGTCGTAGAAACAAATACAGCCTTTAGGTTTGTGGCAGTGACTTCATGTGGATCAAATCTGTGGATGTGTTTTCCCAGTGTAGATGCACTGTTTATGAGATTATTATAGATTTTGTTTCACGTGAGAATTCAGAGATGCTTTAAAACATATTTCAATGTAACGAATGTAAGTGCATTAATTGATAGATCTCTTATTTTAAGTCATGATCGATCACGAGATCCTTCTATTCTTGCCATATCACTGGGGATACAAATTACTTCCGAGTATCTCTGCACATATTGCAGTAGGCATTCTTAACTTTTAAACTGCTTTCTTAACTGCTGTTCACATCATTGTCCATCTTTGAGTCTTGCATGCATACCACAGATTTTTATTAATGTTTTACTCTTTGCTGATCTTTTTGCTACACATATTAAAGCCATCTACTGTGTGGTCGTCAGGTATGAGTTGTACTGTTCATCTACATGCTATGAGGGTACTGAGATCTTAGTACATACTGCATTACAGGTAGTTTGCCTCACCAGAAAGATGGTGTTGCCAGACACCACTAGAGGGCATATTAATACAAAAAGAAATGCAGTCTGGTTACAGTTTGTGTTATTTATGAACAGTCCACCATATTGTCAATGACAAAATGACTGGCAAACATTTACATTTACATTTACAATATTTAGCAGACGCCCTTATACAGAGCGACTTACAAAACTGCTTTAAGACATCAGTAACATAATCCGTTCTTAATAATAAGGAATCTAAGCAAGAATACACATCTGAAACTGTAGAAGTTGTTTTTTTGTTTTTTTTAAGAGACAGAAGGACAAGGGTGGGGAGTTTAGTTGAGGTAGGCGCGGAATAAATGGGCAGAGACTCCGCTGTTCGAACATTGAGGGGAAGTTCATTCCACCACTTGGGAGCCAAAACAGAGAAGAGTCTAGAATAATGCCTTCCTTTTCCCCTCAGAGACGGCGAACCAGTCGAGCAGTGCTAGAGGAGTGGCATAGAGTTTAATGACTTAATTCGATCAATATACATAAGCACAGTTCACAGAAGACATTGTCACAATGTAGTTTTGTATACATATATTTGTGACAGCAGTATAGGGTGTCAGCTGCTTTATAGCAAAGACTTGTATTGATCATATTAAAGGTTACGTGGTTAGTGTGAATTGTTAGCTCATGTCTGTTCCATTTGTAACTCATCTGACTGCTAGGTGTGTTTGTAGCATTGTCATGTACTAGCATTTACTCCATCTGTAGTGTTTAGTTCTTCTTTCATTTGGTTCGTATGCTGCCTTATACATTTCATCTGGATTAAAGCATTGTATTTCATTTAATACATTTTATTGTCAAGTGTAAATCAAGTCATTTCATCTTGGTGGCATGCCATCTTATTTCACAGAACAATTCACAATTTATATACAGATGATTATTTAAATTGTGTTTCTAATATAGCAATGCACTTCCATGTACAAATTAGAAAGTTTTTGACGGTTTTTATATTTCTGCATAAATATTTTTCTAAAGCTTCATCAGGTGTTCACACATTTTCTTAAAGTGGAGACAAAAATATTATACGTAGTCATTTATTAAAGAAAATGACCCAATATTACACATGACCGAGTGGCAAAAGTATGTGAACCTTTGCTTTCGGTATCCGATATGACCCAACACTGCCACTGACTGTTTTTGGTAATCTTGCTTTTAATCAGTCCTTCACATCAACTTGGAGTACCTTATTCCTCAATACAATTTACATCTTGGATGTTGGTAGGATTCCTCACAATAATTCACAAACATCATTTAGCAGATGCCATTATCCAGAGCGACTTACAGCAATGCAAGCAATGGTGGGTTAAGGGCCTTGCTTAAGGACTCAATTGTGGCAACTAGGCAGAGGTGGGATTTTAACCCTGGACCAGAGTCTTCTTTTGGGACGACAGTGAAAATCTGATGATGTTTATGTATTATATATATTCCAGTGATGGGAAAAACAAATATGTATAAAACATAAATAAAAACAGAACATGATGATTTGCAAATCCTATTCAAACCACATTCAGTTGAATACACTATAAAGACAAGATATTTAAGGTTCAAACGGATAAACTTTGTTTTTTGCAAATATTCACTCATTTGGAATTTGATGCCTGAACACGGACAGGGTCAACAAAAGACTGGGAAAGTTGAGGAATGCTCAAAAAACCCTGTTTAGAACATTCCACAGGTGAGTGTCATGACTGGGTATAAAGGGAGCATCCCGAAAGGCTCAGTTGTTCACCAGTAAGGATGGGAAAAGGTTTACCGCCTTTGTGAACAACTGCATGAGCAAAAAGTCCACCAATTTAAGAACAACATTTTTTTTCAATTGCAAGGAATTTGGGGATTTTATCATTTACAGTACATAATATCATCCAAAGATTCAGAGAATCTTGAAGAATCTCTGCACGTAAGTGGCAAGTCCGAAAACCAGCATTGATTGCCCGTGACCATCAATCCCTGAGGTGGCACTGCATTAAAAACTGACAACATGGGCTCAGGAACACTTTAGAAAACTATTGTCAGTGAACACAGTTCATCGCTCCATCTACAAGTGCAAGTTAAATCTCTACCATGCAAAGCGAAAGCCATAATCAAAAACACCCAGAAACGGCACCGGCTTCTCTGGGCCAGAGCTCATCTGAGATGGACTGAAGTGGAAAAGTGTCCTGTGGTCTGATGAGTCCACATTTCTGATTGTTTTTGGAAATTGTGGAAGTGGTGTCCTCTGGGTCAAAGAGGAAAAGGACTGTTCGGATTGTTATCCAAAAGCCAGCATCTCTGATGGTATGGGGGTGTGTTAGTGGCCATGAGTTGGATAACTTGCACATCTGTGATGGCGCCATTAATGCTGAAAGGTACATACAGGTTTTGGAGCAACATATGTTGCTATCCAAGCAACATCAGCATCTTTTTATCTCATCAAGTCAAAGCCAAGCCACATTCTGTACGTGTTACAAAGTGGCCTCATAGTAAAAGAGTGCCGGTACTAGACTGGCCTGCCTGCAGTCCAGACCTGTCTCCAATTGAAAATGTGTGGCGCATTATCAAGTGCAAAATATGACAATAGAGACCCCCAGACTGTTGAGCAGCTAAAGTTGTACATCAAGCAAAAATGGGAAAGAATTTGCACTCGACCTCAAGGTAGAGTTTTGCGTTGGGAAAAAGGCTTAAGTTTGCTTAACTGCATAGTCTTTGTGTGCAGAGCTATTGGTGTTTATGGCAGACCAATTAGCTGAGTTGATGTTTGGGTGGTTGCCTGCACTTTAAAAGTTGGCACTCCTTCGCCGCTGTTCATTGATCCACTCTCCTGGGTTAACGTCCATCTGCAGCATCTTCATGACCCACTTATCTCGCCTTGCACCATCAATGAACTCATCCAGAGAAAGTTCCCCTATAAAGAGATGTAACAAGCTCACCGTCAATCACTCTACAAACTGTACAGAAAAAAACCTCAAGATTTACACAGATGAGCCAAAACATTATGACCACCTGGTATCTAAACAGAAGGCACATGTCAAACTGATGTCTACATGAATGGCATCTGTTCTCAAACAGAACGTTGCCCTGGGCAATCCTCTTTCCTGAATCCTAGGTATATCAGTTTCCCAGATAGAAAGTGTACATAATGTATAAGAAAACGAGAACAAAATCACACCAGGTGATCAAAACCAACATGTGCCCCTTATACTATACTAACTTTCTACAGTATACATGGGTTAGCATACATGGGTTAGCAATCTGCTGTGCCATACCATACTCAGAAGAGTGTGATGCAATGTGTGTTGTGACTATAGGTATGTCTGTGCCTACTGAGCGAACTGTGGTAGCCTAGCGGTTAAGGTACTGGACTCTGGACCTGATGGTCCAGGGTTCAAGTCAACTCTGCCAAGCGGAGATCCTTAGCCCACAAAACTGCATGAGTTGTAAGTCGCTCTGGATAAGGGTGTCTGCTAAATTCTGTAAACGTAAATGGCTGGCCACTTAATTTGAGTCTTAGCACCTCTAAAATATACTGATCACAAAAATTAGGGGATACTTCAAAAAGAATATTCCATAATTAAATAAATTTTACATAATAAATATAATCATTATTAGCAATAGTAAAGCAGTAGTGTAGTCAGACAGTTTTATTGTTGTTGTTTTTTTGTCTCCGATAAGTTGAAAAAAGTTAAAAGGTTAGAAGTACACGGTTTAACCACAATTTTGTAAAACTGAAAATACAGTCTCTCAACTGAAAATATCCAAGTGACAGATTTCTGACTGGCAGGCTCAGCATAGTAGGCTGGATGTTTTCTCACATTTGTTTCTGCCTGGAAAGGTCAGTGTTTCCCCTACTCAAAAGGTCAGATGTTCTTGTCAAAATTCCCAAACTTTTGTTATAAATATACAGGTGGGGAGGGTCTTATTGTGTGCTCAGCAACCCTACACCTCTAATCCTAGATTCTTATTGTGATACATTCTTGGTATAATCATCATTTTTGTGACTTGAGCCGCAGTTAACCTTCGGTTGGTTTGGACCAGACCTCTGTTGCCCTACCACACAGTATTCAGCTATCTGACATCCTGACACTGGTTCGTGATTTGTCCCTCCTCTATCCACTCTTGGTAGGTACTCGCCACTGCCTACGAGGAATACCCCAAGAGCTAGTCCTCTGCCCGCAATGATTTACACCTTGTCATATTCAATCAGGTGTTTATGCCTGAAACTACCATACTTATCACATGATTTTTGAACTATGTGTGATTGGTTACCGTCTAATATGTAGCAGTCACTGGCATGAGCATTTGTAAGAACACAATGCTATAATGCACAACGCTATTGGCTACTTATTCCACTAGTGGTCAAAATGTTTTGGCTTACTGGTGTACAACTTTTTAGAAAGTGAAACCTCCCACTACAGTTTCCCAAACGTAAAGGTTAGTGCCTCTCACTCTACCCTTTGTACTATGACCTTTGTGAGTATTGTTGAGGAAGCCATGTTAGATTTACAGTGTTATTACTGTAAGTTTCAGCAGTTCCTAATAAGATTGTTCTGTGTAAACATGAGCTAACCATCTCCATTCTCGTCCACTAGCTCAAATATCCGGTCCACCACCTGGTCTGGGGTAAGCAGGTTGCAGTCCTCATCCAGTTCACCATGGCATGCCTTCTTCATTCGGTAGATTGACTAAAAAAATTAATCCACAAATTACAATGTAATATCCATCAATAAATATAATCTATTCAATTGTCATATTGCTAGACAAAGTGAAAAACTTTATGGACTACAGACCAGGTACAAGACATTTGACTTGTCCAAAGTTCTATCATTTCCAAACAGCTACATTTAGAATGTATTAAATCCTCAGTTATTTGTATTTTACATTAGTTTTAAGTTGGTTTATTTTGTTTTTTTTTAGCATCAGTTGCCATTTCTGAGAGATCCCCAGGTAACATCAAGACTAGCCAAATATATACTCACTAGTCAGGGCAATGTAGCATAATGCATGTCTTTAAACTGGTGGAGGGACTACCCAGCATAAACTTAAATAGTCATGGAGATGATATGCAAATTTCCCACATTAGGTGTATTAGGTTAATTGATATTAGTATATGGATGTGTGTATGAGTATGTGAGTGTGTGTGCCCTGTGATAGACTGGTGTTAGATAGGGTTGATTTAGCCTTGCGCCCTGTGCTGCCGGCAAGTCACTGGCTTTCCCACAACCCTGACTAGAAACAAGCGGATAAGAAAATGAATGCATGAATGAATTTGTCTTGACTGATAGCTCAACAGAGCTAACTTTGCAGCTACAGCTAATGAGTCCTGCAATTAAGTAGGTCAATCTTCCAGCTTTGACACTTTAAAATGCCATGGCCTCTGTTACCTAACTGCATAATCGTGGACAATAAAAATCTAGTTTTCAATATTCCTATTTAAATACTATTTAGTAAAATCCCAAAGCTCATTGAAAGTTTCAACCCTGTTTGGGGGTAAAAGGCCTCAACATATGGAATTTGGGCGTTGTTGGTCAAAACATTAAAAACAAATTAAACTGAGGTTTTCACAAGTGATGCTCAGTTTATAAATAGGAAATGTGATATATACAGTGCTAAGGACAAAAGGGAAAAATTACAAAGGAATAATGATACAGTGCTTAGCATAAAATCCCCAAGCTCAGTCTGAATAAATAAGTATTAAGTAGGCAGGAGATGATTACCTCCACAATTTCCTTTAGTTCTGTCTTGTCAATGCAACCACTTCCATCCTTATCGTACATTTTAAAGGTCCATTTCAGTTTATGCTCAAGCTTGCCTCGCAAAACCAAGTTCAATGCTGCAACATATTCCAGGAAATCAATAGTGTTGTCCTATGTGAAACAGATAACAAGAAATGATAATACTAAGCTTTAGTAAACCAATACTACAACATATTAATGTAGTTTGCCTCCTAATGTAATTTTTAAAATGTAAAAACTAAATTAAACTATTTTAATATGCCTTAATACTCTTTTATTTTGCAAGTTTTATCTATAAATAAAATTGCATTACTCACTCCGTTTTTATCAAAAGCCCGGAACATGTTCTCTATGTAGTCTGCAGCCTCTTGGTTGTCAGTTACACCGAAGAAACTCTTGAACTCATGCTTGAAGAGAGTTCCACTAGGGCATTCAACCACAAACTTTTTATACCACTCCTGCAGTTCAGCCACATCAATCTCCTTATCATCTGTCTCCTCACTGAGCCGCTGACCCATTGCTCAAGTGGGCTTGAAAAGGTCCCTATTCCACCGCTCAACCAAAAATGTTTGCTCTCATCTTTGAGAGACTTTAGGCATCCTCACTTGAAATATCCTGTACATTCACTGCAACTCTGTTATTAAAAACTGTTGCAGCTGTCCCGAACGATAAATTAAATTTGTACGCCCTTAATATTGCTTTTTGAATTATTCACCATATAGAAAAACAGAGGAGTTATGTTAACCTTGTACTGTTTAAGCTCTACTGACTTGGGATCCACAAAAAGGACCCGTGTGGATCACATGACAGCAGGGATTATTCATATCAACGTGTCTAAATTAATTAGCTCAGAGGGAGGTCAAGAGAAGCTTTATTACAGTTCATCGTTTAGGACATTCTATATTCAGAGCAGGTTGTGGATATTTTGGGGAGAGTGAGCAATAGAATTTTTGTCATGTTGTTTAGTTTGAAGTAGTGGGTACAATGAGACTGAATATAATTAAAAGCCATTGTAAAAAGATATTCATGTGACAATACTGTATATAAGTTACATGTTAATGGCCTAACAAACTGATGTGTTTGTGAATTAAAATTATTGGGGACTCAACAGGACTCCTAATGGGGTCCTGTTGAGAATTGGCCCAAATGCAGCAAAACAGGCGCAAACCATGATATTACCACCACCATGCCGTTCATGCAGTGTTTCATCTATATGCTTCTGGCTTTAGTTACCAGTTGCTACTAGTTGCTTTTACTCACCTTGCTCCTAGATGGATCTTTCTTGGCTGTAGAGGGCAACAATAGTCTTAATTTTTTTCAGTTTGGCACATAATTTGTCAATCTGACATAATAATCAGAAATCTCTTGTTCTCTTCCACAAACGTGTTGTGAATTTCAGACTTGCTAGATCCCTATTCTTTAAATACAACAGGACACTTACACCTGATTTCCATTCTATTGAATTAAAACACCTGACTCAAATTTTACCTGCAAAGTAACTGCTAATCCTACAGATTCATTTACTTTTGCCACTAGTTAACCAGCTAGTTAATATTCAATAATTTCCCTCAGTATGAAAATGCTAACATATATCGCAGATAAAACCAAAACATTTCCAAACTGAAGACACAGCTCTCTTGGACAAAAGTTCTTCTTTTGCATTCTGTAATTTATTCTAGTGGAGAAACCCTACAGCTTTGTTTTATGCTAAGCTAGGCTATGCTATGCTATAACATGGTGTGTTATGACAGTGTTCCCAGAATGCATGCGTTCTACACAGCATTTATATATATGCTGCCTTTTGAAGTGTTACCAGCTGTTATTTGACCTGTGCTACCGTATATGGTATGTGAAAAAAATTCATACCGTAGAGGAAATTTAAAATTGTATCCATCATAAATCGGTTTACCGTTCAATGTTACTAAGCAATGTTTTTATTTCATATTTCGTAAAATCTTAATTCTTAGTAGATAAAAAAGATACGACCAGATTTGTAATATGCTTTAAAGCAGTATAAAGTGTAATTTGGGGAAAGCAGAAACTAAGGAGGAGACTATCAGAGAGCATCTAGTCCTGCATAATGTAGATCCATGAGAAGAGGTTAAATTTAAATGTAAATCACAGCTGTTCACGGGTCTGTGGTTTTCCTAAATCGTACTAATCTGTAGTGTAGCCTGAAGGCGGTGTTCAAGTTTTGGGCGGTAAACTTTTAATTTAGCGTGATTTTGAACATGTTTGTTTGTGTTTGCTTTATTTTAGTGTAAGCTAAATCAGCTGTCAGTTTTGATGGATGACACACTAAGTACCAAAACTGCTAACTGTGATCTTTAATATAACCACTGGATAAGTGTACATATACGTTTTTTTTTACTCATTTCATACAGTGTATCTTTTCTTTTTGTATATTACAACATGAAAGTATATTTTCTTGCTAGTCTGTGTGTGTGGTGTCAATCTGTAAAGTAAATGGTACTAGGTTTGACATGTTTTATTGTATTGCAGTAAAATTCATGCAAATTCATTCACTGTATGTATGGGCTTCCTTGACCGAGTTGTGTGTTTGAGGCCTTTGAACTCCAGAGACCTATTCCAATATGCTGACTGCATATTACATGCTGATAAGCTCTCTTAGCCTAGAGCTGTCAAGGCCATCCAAGACACTATTAGGGAATGTTCTTATTGGATTACTACTATAACCATGGCAAAGGAGCTAAGGAGGCCTTGGTAGAAATGACAGCAATTTTATTAATAGCCATAATCCTTGTGTACAATAAACTGGGAGTATAAAAGTGGGACACATCCTCTCAGTACTGGACAGTATTACAGTTTGAGTTACAAGAAAGCAACAGTCATTCCATGCATTGCCTCTGAAATTAGACTAATGAATAATTTATAGTGGATATTAGCACCAATGTTGTTATCCAAGTGCAGATACAGTACTGTGCAAAAGTTCTTACCATTAGAGTTGTTGGTTTAGCTATGGTACACAATCATATCTATATATTGTTGATGACTGGACCCAACAGTTTTAAACATGGATTTGTCACTCCATAATACCTCTTTCCGCTGATCTTTGCTCTAGTCTTTTTATGCTTCAGAATATCTCACCCTGTTGTCCTGCTGAAAACAAATATACGAACAAACAAAAAACATTCCTAATCAGGCTTTTTCGGACTGTAGAAGGGTCACACTAAATACTATACTGTATTTAAAAAAACTATTATACTGCATACAATTTTCCTGTGCTTTCAGGTTTTATTCTAAAAATAATAATTATATGGTAATTATATTGTATTTACACTATTGCTAAAATAATGGTGTATATTATCTAATGCTGGCTTGAGATTTTTGTACAGTACTGTAGTTTAAGAATATAACAAAACACACTATGCTAAACAAAACAAACACTGCATATTTCAATAGACTGTAGTCAATTTTCCATGTTTGTATGTAAAATTAATTGGATCTATTTTACTTTACCACAGGTCAGTTGATATAAAACAGAATTCTGGGTCGCCAAAATGAGCAATTAGGAAGGACAAAACCCAGTCACAGCATGTCCTTCTTGTTACTGGTCAGAAGGTAAAGTTCACCAAAATGTCACAGCCAGTTACCAGGGAAGACCTTTTCAGTAGAAAAAAGGTAGCACGTTCACAAATCCACAGTTTTGTCCCATAAATGATACAATTAATGAGTCTCAGTAGTCCTGATCATATGGCTTTTGACTGCCTAATGCAAAAAAAGAAAAACATAAGGATTTGATTTAATGAATATAATTGCTGCTCATGCTAAATTGGACAGGTATTTGTGCTAAGCAGCAAAAACGAGAAAGAGTCCAGACAAATGCATTGTTTTTGCCTGATCACATGAAGTTGCACATGAAGTGAATGCCATGCCATCCATAAGATTTGCCAAGAAAATTTGTGCAAATAAAATCACAAGCAAAGCAATATGTAAGCTTTTGCAGCTTCAAAATTGCCTTGTTAAATACTTCCTGGCTCAAAGAGAATGAAGAGAGTGGAGAAAACAGCATCGAGGAAAGGCTGAGTCCTTGATGAGCAAAGATGGCCAGAGAATATACAGTTTGGCAACAAATGCATGAAAAAATTATTGAAATATTTAAAAACAGAGCTAAGAGAAAGATGGGCAAGGATTTGCGCATTTCTTCATCTACAGTGCATAATATTATTAAACAATTCAAGGAATCTGGAGAAATTTCAGTGAGTATAACCACATGGGCAAGGGATTACTTTGGCAAACCTTCATCTACAATATGGAGTTACATTCACAAATGCCGCTTAAAACATTACTGTGCAAAGAAACCTCATGGTAACCATGTCCAGAAGTGGCATTTACTTCTTTGGGCTTGGAGGGCTTCTAGAATGGATAATCACACATTGGAATGGGAATGTGTTTTGTGGTCAATATTGTGTATTGTGAATCAATATTCCAAGTCAAACTTGTTTTTAGAAACAATGGACACCATGTGCTGTGGACCAAAGGACCATCCAGACTGTTCCAAAAGCCAGCAACTGTCATGGTAAGGGTCTGTATCAGTGCCCTTGGCTATGGTCATTTACACTTCCGTGATTGCAGCATCAATGCAGAAAAGTGAAATGAGGTCTTTGACCATCTGCTGTTTTTAAGACGTCATCTTTTCAAGGAACATTCATGGAATTTTCAACAAAACAATATAAAGCCACATTACAAAGGCATGGCTGTGGAAGAAGGAGGTATGGTTTCTGGACTTGCTTACCTGCAGTCCTGACCTGTCCATCACAGAGAATGTGTGGAGAATATTGATGTGAAATTTCACGAGATGTTTTTGCAGGAATAATGGAACAAATTAACACCTAAAACACTAAATCGCTTTGTATTCTCCAAACCAAAAACATATTTTAAGTGTGGTGAAAAGGAATCCAAATGCTTTACCATCCCAACTGTTTCTGAAATGTGTTGCAAGCCTGAAATTCAGAAATTGATGTTTATTAACAAATGAAATTAAGTTGACCAGACAAAAAAAATAAATTTCTCACAAAGTACAAGTAAAAGGTCAAAGCCAGTGTACGAAACAGTGCGTAAATGAGCTGTGAAGTACAACCCATTCTACTGCCACTCTTTTGTCTATGGATACTCCATGCCTGTATGCTTCATAGTATAGTGTACTGAAGTTAAATACACAGCAAAAGAAATGTACATTGTGCAATATTGTGAGGACAGGATCCTTCTGGTTTTGATTCACGATGCAGTTCATTTACCTTATAAACCACGGTGTAGTACAAAGATATATCACAATATTTGAGATATTTTAATGACATGCGATAATGATCACAACACGCGTGATCACAGACAAAATGCATCAGTAGTGAATTAATTTTTTTAAAAGACTATTCACATATTATCCCATACTTACAGGAATCTTGCAGTAAAAAGGTGCCACATTTCATTGAGTTAAACAGGACCAATGATGCTCTTTATAATAAAACATGCAGTCTGTCAGTGTTCTAAGCACTGATGATATCATTGATAGGCTCAGAAAAGCACATTGTCGTTTGCGATAAAATTGGCCGTAAAATGACCAAATTGTCATGTGATTAAATACTGAAATATTGCCTTGTTATCTTTACTTATCGATATGACTGCCTACTAACTGGCATGACTATATAGAGTCATAAATCCAATCGCTGACAGGCAAAGCAAAAGCCCGTGGCAACATTTAAAGATGGTTTGGCGGCACCTACTTCATCTATAATGAATAACTGTGACATTTGAGCACAGTTCTTTGGTAACATTTCTGAATGCGCACCAGATGTATTCACCGTCTGGGGTGCACAGCGTGGCTGCTGTTACATTTCTTTGAACTATGAGCACTAAATGAGGTAAAAAAGAAGGCACACAGGGAATCAAGGTTGGACAGAAATGCTCAAATCTTTTATTAGAGGAGTCATAGAAGAGGCACTATCTCACATATATAGGCACTGAACTACTGGACTGGAGCTGCTGGCACAAACCTGCACAAACCTGTGTTAATCCAGAGCGCTGTCAGCAACCATGCCAGTCTGAGTGAAGGTTTCTTTGTAATATGCATTGGAAATCTGCACTTATGAACACGGGTGGTCTATTCTGCCATAATGAGACAAAAGGCAGTACCTGTTTTGATGTTTCCGTCTTGTCAGTTTGTTTAATGGGTTAAACAGAACATCACATTTGCCCTTAAAACAATGCAATGTCTAAGTATGTAATTAATACTTATTTATCTTAATGTCTGATTCAACCTCACTGCCTTTTGCATTAGTATAGCAGTATAGCATTACAATGGTACTTGGTATTCATGGTGTTCATGTTTTCACATTTTTAGTTTCTCTTGAATGTTTGACAGATACTTAATAATGACAACCAATACCCTATGAACACGAATCCTTGTATGGTTATTCACAACAATCAATTCGAACAACAGTAGTAGGCCACTTTCGTACAGCTTAATTTGGCTACACAGGCCTACTCCTTATTTTGTAATTCCGAGTTTGGCATCATTATGAAGCTGTTACAGCATATTACAGCTTCTCCACATGCTTTAAAGAGGGGGCACTACTGCTGTGCTTGAGCAATGAGATGAATCAAATCTGCCAAGTGTGCCACAGCCCCAGAGTGGTCTTCAGAAGCTGTCGGAGCATAGAAAAGTGTTGCCTTTCTTTTCAAGTACAAATCTGACTGAATAAATTGTACAGTCTTTAAAATGCCAAGTACAAGGCTGGCTCATTTAAAATTGCTTTAGATTGATTGTCAGAACAGTATGCACATGTCAGAAGCTGGCATGCTATGATACTGGAGAGTATATCAGTGAATACATGCAGATGGTAGCCATGTATTCTCTCACCATTAACTCTAAGTTGTCAATTTATGAAATATAAAATATATATGTATTAGCGGTAAGAAGAAACAAACAGATCTGAATGTAGTTTAGTCAATCTGCAGTACATTTAGCAAATAACAGTCCTTGTATTGGGAGCAGCATAACGCTAGAGGGCACTATTGTTTCTAGAGATTGAGGGCTAGCTGTGACCAACTAGGCTGTCTCTGCTCACCTTATTTAGCTGTGTATCATAGCCTCTGTCACTTCTGATATGAACACGGTGAAAATCTGTCACAAATATGTAAATAATACATTATTACCATTTTAATCCATCCTAGACATTATTACAAGGGCATATTCTTTTTTTCTGAATAGGAGTGGCAGACTCATTTGTGTTCTACAATATATTAAAAGCACACCATATTAGACACCATCGGAGCTCATAATCTAGCACAACCTGCACTTACACACCACACACACACACACAAATGTCAAAACAGCTTCATAGAGAAAGGACAGATCCTGCACCACAGCTCTTCAGAATAAGGGGGAACATTGACAACCTGTCACTTCACAAATGATCAAAACAAACAGTCAGACCAGCCAAACAAAGAAAGAGCAAAATCACCCTTCCAAACTAGAGATCCAACAAGGAGATATGCATGACATAAAGAAACGATATAAGTCACAGAAATACAACTGCTACTTAAGATTCATGTACTCTTTACACTCTTGTGTTGCTTGTTAGAAGTTCAATTGGGTGACATTAAAAGTACTGTACAGGTACATTTTGGTTCCCTAAGGTACATGTTTTTACCACGTTATCTCTACGTCTCTATGTCTGATTGGGGTCATGGGGACTTTGGCGCCCACCCCAGGAGTTCAAGAGCCAGGCCGATATGTGCCCCAAGGACGACATCAGTCCATCACAGGGCCTGCAGGGGTCACTGTTACAGTATAGAAGGATGCCCTATGACACCTGATTCAGTCAAGGGGCAGGAGTAATATTTGCATATGCAAGCACCAGGGATAAACATTTTAATGTAAATAGGAGCCTTTAGAGTTTGGTAAAACTGAACAACAATTTTGCTTCCTGAAAACTTTGGGTTAGGTATTTTATGGATTTGCTGATCAGCAGATATGGAACAAGTTGTACTGTCTGGGCATGTTTGGACAGGCTATTAAAGCTGCTCACATTTACGGACACCGTTTGTTTTACCACATAGGTTCTTCAGGCAATAGCAAACTACAGGCTTTGTAGAGAAAACTAGAGGAAAATTTTATATAGTAGAAATGGCTTAACAATGTTGTAAAAGCTGTGATACATTCTGTTACATCTATGCTGAGTATAAGGCTCAAAGACAGACCATGACTGTACTTAAGAAGAAAGGTTCTGATTTAGATGTAGAGCTTGTAAAGCTGCAGTCTAAAGAACTACTTGGTTTAAGATTAAAGGATGGGGTTTGCTGTTGCCAGGTATACAATAGTCCATCTTTTGCAACGATTAAGAAACGTCTTTACTATTGCTGGCACTGGCACTGACACGGGTGGCACCAGATGCTGTTTGAAAGGAAAAATCATCTGCAAACATTTCAAGCTTATTTGATCTAATGTGTGAGCATCTTTAAATGATTTAATGCTATTAAATTCATAATGTAATTGAATGGTATTACATTAGACAAATCTATTTTAATCTTTCTCCAAATTCCCACGATACAGCAAATCTGTCATAATCTATCAAAATCTAACTTTTTTCAGGAAGCAAAATATCCATCATAATCCATAATGATGTTTCTCTGTAATAAGAGGTATAAAAATCCCATTGAGCTCAGAAGTCAGTATAGTACTTTTACCATGCTAGTACCTTATTTAGTATGCACTAAAAAAACGGAATCAATATCAAGAGGTTCTGCAATTATCTGGCTGACTAAACCCATAAATTGAGAATGTAGTGTACTCTGTAGGGTTTCAGAGTATTGGGAATGCTTTATTGTGACGCAATGCAGTATATGTATAGAAAAAGAGGTATATTTCACTCAGCATAATTAATGCAGTCGCTGTGCTGGCAGATCCTGGAGAACAGCGTACTTTTTCCTGTTAAAGACCCACATGCTTGTGTATCATCTCCTTTATTCCACACTATCTCAGAACCCAGTGTAAACTGCAATCTATCATCACTGTGACACGCTGCAAAAACTGCAGTGAATCACACTCATATTATTAGAGATGTGTAAATTTAAACAAACATGGCGCACTGAGAAAGGGTGGGTGTGTGTATGTCTGCATGATATACGTCCCTATGCACGTTTCTTTGATCTTTACATTTCCAGGCAAGCCATGTGTTGTTCAAAGGCTAAGGCTAAAGATAAATTACCGTCTGTCATTCCCACAGTATTCAGAGACAGTTACCTCCTCCAAACACACATACACCTGGAACTGTGAGACAGCATTTTGCCATGGAGACACCGAAAGTGTGACATTGTGAATATGTATGGCATATATGCTATGCGGTCAGATTGCAAAACTGGGATTTGATCAGTTTGGTCAACATGCCTTCTGTGTTGCTGATTCAATAATGACTTATTTTAATTAGTAATTACTGTTATAATATCATTAATAATTATTATTTTAATTTACTTATTGTATGTAATTTAATCCATCAATCTTAATTATTGTTACATTAAATAGGTTGTTTTATCTAATTCCTGGCCAATATACACTCATTGACAAATATAACACACCATGATAGGAATGTCTCAGGCTGATATGTAAATGATTAACAGTGATTTTGTGAGAGCATGCAAACATGGGAAAAATGCCCAGGATGGCACAGACAGACCACCGGTTGAGAAGACCGTATGATCCACTGAAAAGCACAAGCTCTTTCCACACTTTTATTGTACACCTTCAGTACTCACCCCTATCTCTTGAATGTCTGTTTAGTAAACCATTTTGTTTTGTTCTAGACATACACTTTGAATCGATGTCCTTCTAGAAGTTACAATAAAAATTATTGTTAGTTTCTTGGCACAGGCAGAAATATTTTTGTTTAAAATGTCCTAGAAGACTATGGTGCACATGGTGTACTGTATCTATGTTTTCAGGGAGTTAATACACTTCTACGTCTTCACAGATCCTCCACCATACTTAAGTGGCATCAGTCATCCTCCTTTAGAAGTGTTTGCTGCCAACAAACAACACATATTTTTTCATCCGACCATAGAACATCGTTCTTATCATAGTAACTGCAGCATTTAGTGAACTAAAAAAGCATTTATATTTGTGGTTAATCTATCTTTGTTCCAGTTGTTTGAAACTTTTTAATTATTGCCCTCACTCACATATATTGAGTGAGTAGCTATTTTTCTATTTTTTTAAATCCATTTCCTGACTCAACACACTTTTTCTTATTTACTCTATACTGCACATTCTAGTCCCCTCGCTGAAGAGGGGAAAATGTTTCAGTTACATTTTGCTTCCAAGAATGGTGCCAGTACTTGTGGCACGTGGTTTTGTTAAAAATAATAAATGGTTAATGAGGGATTTTGTTTCTCAGGCTTTCCAGTGCGACCTAAGCTAATTCACCAATTTAAATGTCATTTTTACTTATCTTTACCAGGGCATCAGTAATTGTGGCGGAGTCTTGCTTTTGCCTTTTGCTCCTGTGCTGCCGGGTAGGCACTGGCTTTCTCATGACCCTGACAAGGATTAAGCGTCTAAGACATTGAATTAATGTCTTTGAAATGTTGGAGGCAATCAGAGCACCCAGAGAAAACCCACACAGTCATAGGGAAGCTATGTATACGCCACACAGGCAAAATCTGTGGTTGAGAACAGCCATCTCTGGAGCTGTGCAACGACAGCGTTAACATTTGTGCCACCATGCCACTCCTTATGCCACTCCTACTTATTGTATTCATGCACATTCAGGCCTAAGGCACTTCTATGTATCTATGTAGGTAATCCTTTCTGGTCTTTTCTCAGTGTGTGGTTACTTTTTATCTGTGGCCCATTAAGTACTGTCTTCACCTAGGAACCAGATCCACCTTTTTTTCTGCTGTGACACTTGAAACAGACCTAGAGTTTGTAATGCATGTAAACATATTGACAGAATTACTGACACCTTGTCTAGAATTACTTTGAATAATTATTTCCCATCTAAAGTTAACAGTATACGGTGATTAAAGTCAAAGACCTGCCTCAATTATATCATCATACTTATTTCAGCAAATTATGTAAATGAAATTATTTTTATTCAATACAAATATGTTTAGCTTGTCATTTAGATCATGTCATCCTTTAATTATTATGTTCAGCCTAGGTCTTTGAACCATGTATCTGTAATGATGGCTTGTTTAACATAGTTATATTCAGTGGACTTTGAACAATGTGCAGCCAATGAGAAAAAACATTATGACCACTCGCAGGCTGAATAATAAACTGCTAATTGCTGATTGTCTTGTTAGAACTGTAAAATTGTATGCAAAGATCTGAGCTACATTAGACAGTAAGTGAACACTCTAATCTCATACTCGATGTGCTTGAAACTGGAGATGTGGACAGGCATGGGCCTCCTGAACAGACCCCTGTATTGGAGTATCTCTGAAACAGCAAGCTATGCAGGGTGATTACAGTCAACAGTAGTGAATACATACCGACAGTGGTGAGAGGACAAATTAACCCCAATCTGGCAACAAGGTGTTGGACTAAGCACGGCAATACGTGAGGACAACAATGGCCACTCTGTAAGTGCTAAGTGTCACATCACACAGGGCATCAAACCCCACTGAGTAAACTGCTGTGTGGTAGAGTGCCCAAGCTAACCCACGCACTGTAGAATGAAGACAAAGATTGGCGCAAATAAGATATTCTGGATCTAGGCATTCGTGTGGACATAAATTTGACACGTTACCTACCTAAACAACATACAGACAGGTAGTCATATGCAGGTGGTCATAATGTTTTGGCTTATTGGTGTATTTTACACATTCTTTGTCACTATAATATTATTTACTGTTCCCTAACTCTTGTTGTATTTAAGTGATCATTTTTACTAAATTATTCTTAGTTAAGAGTTGCATAAAGTCAAGAAAAACATCTTGTGAGCTGAAACTATTTGATAATCGATAATCAGAAGATTATTACTATAATCAGAAGCTAGTATGCACAGTCGGGCAAATCAAAAATATAACTATACTGTATGTGTGTATACTTCACCACTCTTGTAAATATATGCAGCAGCTGTGCCAGGAACCTCCCCACCTCACCAATTATATGTACTGTTCTTAAACCCTAGCCTATCACTTAACATTTACAGTTTCTTCTGAGCTGAATGTGTGAACTGAGAATTACTCATTGCAGACCTCGATGAGAACACAGACCTCTTACCACTTATCCATGGAGAAAGCACAGAAACATTAACAATGCATTAGCAATTGTGTTATGTGAGAGTATATGTGTGTGTGTGGTGATTACCTAACAGGATTGCATTTTGATTTCAGCACTTCATCAGTCCTGTCGCCATGGCTCCCTCTCAGAAACAGCTTTCCTTTGTCCATCAGGACAGGTTGCACGGACATGTCATTATAGCGACATCAGGCTGCTCTCTACTACATCTTTAGAAAACCGATTCGAATGAGTTTGATCGGCTCGCTAAAACCATCAGTTGTCATGCCAACGGCTCATTTACAGTGTATAATGGTCGTTCTAAAAATGGCAACTTAAAAATCATAAATGCATGTGCAATGTTAGGCGCTGACACTTCCCTGAATATGCTTGGGCTGAGCTAGGCTGGGCTCTCGCTGTCTAACTTGGACTTGATCTTTCTTCATCACTGTTCTAAACTGCACCCCATGCTACAGCGCAGGCATTGGTTATCATCCTTTAGTGGAATGTTCTTCTCACTCTAAGAATAATAGTGCTGAATTTCACACATGCATGGCTGTGAAGGTACAAAAGCCCACAGACATACGCCTCCACTGCTGGATAGATCCATGCCTTTCTCTGCTTCTCCTCTAACGTAATAGAAAAAGTGCTAAGTGTGCTACTGCAGCAGCACTTTGGATATGGCCCTAAGTTCCTTTTGAGTTTAGCCAGAAAATAACCCTGCTTTGATTGTGAAAAAAAAACCACACTGTACAGTTCAAAAACATCTGCAACTCTTTCTGTGTCAGTCTGTGTGTACATACAGATTTTTTGCTTGCTTTTCCAAAGTCTTTAGTCCATCCAGAGACACATGCGGCTGTCCAGACTTCTGCAGATTGTCTCCTTTGAACCATCAGCATTGCGTGGGAGAAGAACTGCTGCAGAGCGTAGCACTGGGCAAACTGTCTGTTTATGGAGCATGGTGTGTGTCAGACACTCTCTCGAAAGCAAAGCGCCTCCACGGCATTGCTGGGCCCCTGGGAAACACCTCCGATAAGAAAGAGCATGTTTTGGGTCTGTAGGGAGGTGCAGGAGCAGCGTGGGCTGGGAAGTGGAGCCACAGATTCCCACCTCCTTTTCACATGGTTATAACATTCTACTGAGGAAAGTGGTGAAGGCTGGTTACCTGGGTCAACACAAACGCACACAAAAATATAAACAGATACATGAATAGATAGTAAGTACAGTGTTTAGTTCTTAAGCACATTTCACCCAAGGTGTTACCCAAGGTTACATTAAACGCATATGAAAGATAATGCAGAATATATAACAAAACAAGAACCAACACAATCAAGTCAGAGAAGTCTGACAAATAAAAACAGGCTATTAATCTAGACCACATGATTGTGATGTGTTCTCTGGATGTTAGATTTGGCCAAAATTATTATTATTATTATTTTTAAATCATGCTATTTTTAAACAATTAGGGGTACTGTGGCAGGACAAAGGCATAGATTCTGGTTTGGCCCCGATAAAAACTCACCGGCATGCGAGAAAGAATGCATATGTAATAATGTGAGCTATTGCTGACTTGAATATAGGACTAAGTAAAATTTAAATATACTCATAGTACATGTATATAATGTATGCTATTTGCCATATTAAATATCAATTTAGCCATTTCTTGCGTAGCATATCTACTACAAAGATAAATGTTTTATATGATGTGTTAGGTTGGCTAGTTGTTGAAACCCACTCCACTGATATAGACTTCAACAGTTTCTTCTGTTTAGGACAAATATGTAAATTTGTTTGGTATGATAGATGTTCCTCCCCAGTCACCTGAATTAACCCTACTGAGCATTTATGGGGTACAGCAAGGCAAAGCCACGCATTCCATAGCATCATAAGGAGCTCTTTGGAACATTGTGAATTCATGCTGGGATAACACAAATCATTAGATTTTACACAAATACGTTCTGAAATGTATTTTTTTTTTTTTAATTAACAGATTCAGCTTTTCACTCAACTTATGCTGATTATATGATTTGGAATGTAAATAGTGCTCTTATAAATGAGCCAAGTAAGTAAGTAAAAAAGTACATAGATAAAAGTGATAGAAGTGGCGGGTACACGCAAATCCTGATAGCTGAGTTCCCACAAAATGAAACCTAGGAAATCAAATTCTGCACAGAATGGGTGTGAGTAAGTGTAACATAACTGATTTACAGTACAATGTGTCTCAAAATGCCTTTGCCTCTACCTCCACTGTGCTTTCAGTTCATATAGCCATTAATTAATACCATAAATTAATGAAGAATGTCAGGGTTGTGCACTTTCAGCAAGAAACATTTACTAGTAATCTGTGTAAATAATAAGTAACCTAAGTACAGAAACCAACACAATGTGATGCGACAGTTTCGATAAATCAAATTTAACTCCTGCAGCAACCTCAGTAGCAATCGAACACATTTCAAAGAAATGTACTGAACCATTAAGAAATCCAGCCTTCTCTATGAGCATCAAAGGGCCACAGTGTGTGTATAACAGCATTTAACCGGTATGAGCTGGAAGAAGCAGAAGTGGGATTTCATAGTTATAGGAAGACTTTAGACAGATGTGCTGACAAGCAAGCACATGCACATCATTAGCCTTCCTTTCCAGGTCCTCAATCAACATAACAACATCACAGCATACCCTTTCCCCACTGCACTCTGTCACAAATGTGAGTGGATTTTTATTTCACACAGGCCACCTGCCACCTTGCGGGTTTTGGGGCTAATGCAGATTTTGACAGGTGGCACCTTGCAGATATCCGGAGAAATTATGCAGCATACACAGAGAATCTGCCTCATAAACTCTTTGATGAGGCAAATCCCAGACATGTGGGCACAGTTTCCTTTCTAGAACCCTCTCAGTCAAGCTATTTGCGATGTCTCTACAGAAGATATTTTTTCATAACACTGTGAAGGAAATGGGAGGGGGGGGGGGTAAAGCTGCCTAAAATATTTTCTCCCTACTTTTCCGAGGCCTCTGTTTCCTTTGGCAGCAAGGCCAGTATCACTATGCATTATCACTTAGTTGTACCAGTTTCCATAGAGATTCAAATTGAAGTGAAAATCATATGAACGTGTGTGTGTATGTGCTGGGGGTGACTTTTGTCATCATAATTTCTTGGAAGACCGAACGCGATGCCACAGGAGCTCCTGGAGAAGATAATCAGAAGAAGACAGTGTGACGGTGGCATCTGTGATCTGCCTGGCGGCGAGGTGCATCATAACGCACAGTATGTGCTGCCTCATTGTTGTGTCGGGGATCTTTATATAGCTCACGCTTCTTACACTTTGCTGAGTCTATATAATCTATTATGAATCTCAAATGTTTTAAAATGCTTACTCAGCCATGGCCAGAATGGGTCAACACTAATATATTTACATGGCCTCAATTATGCAGACATTATTGCAGAGTCTGATCATTTCAGCAAGTACGAATATACTGCTCACATAAATTATGGGTTATTTTATTTTTAAATATAACCTAATTGTTGTGAGCAGTATATCTGTGTCTATATGTATATAGGTATTCTGCTCATAAAAATCTGATCAGTCTATATAGATGTGTATATATAGGTACACACACACACACACACACACACACACACAAAATACATCTGTGTATATACTGGTGTAATATATTTATATTTTAATTCTTTTTCTATGTGTATATATTGTTTTACACTTTCTATTAGTGTGTGTACTACTATCACTCTGCTGGTGTAATCTGTTGAATTCCTCATTGCTGGACTAATAAGGGATTATCTTAACTTATCTTACAGAACAGGGCATACTGGACATTGGAGCAGTAGGACTGGATGACTGAATATGGGTTTGATTGATGTAACTGTGAACTGTAAAAATAATGGTCTTAACTTGACCAGCCTGTTAAGAGAGTCCTAAAACCACCCAACAACTATTAACAATTTAAATACAGTAAACCAGACTTTATAGTCCATAGTCAGTTCCCAAGCTAAATATTGCTTTTAAGGCTAAACAAAATGAATCGCTGTTTCAAACTATAGTGGAAAGTCTTCATAGAGGAGTAGGGCAGTTACAGTGATAATGGGAAATGAACTGTTCAACATGCACATACACACTGCTCACAAATATCAAGGGATATTTCATTAGTTTTTCATTAGATATTTCACAATTGATTTTACTGGTTTGGACTTTCCATTAATGTAACCACTTAATGCTGCACCTACCCCTAACCCAAACCCTAACTAACCCTGGCCTCAGTAACCTAAATTAAATATTTTGTCTCCTTTAGTTTTTCAAATGAAGTTTAGTCTCTGTAAAAAAACATTTATGGCCATGGGAACAAGCAAGATGCCTTCAATCATTGTAGGGACATTTAGTCTCCACAATCTACTATAACACACATGGGTGCACACACACCTTACCGTTAGTCTTTCTTTGGCCACTGTAATTGCTAGTGCTGACAGACTAAATGGCTTTAATGTCTTAAATGCAACATATCAATTAGTGAGGGGACATAGCTTCTAGTGAGAGAGAGACTTATTTCCATTAGAAATGGAATGTTTTTTAACCTGAAAAGAGGGGCTGTCTTGCATATGAATATATATATATATATTTTTGCAAATTTCTTTTGCCTTCTGCTGATCATGTGGTTACTGTAATTATATTTATAATGACATACAATTCAAAAGTCATTTAAAACAAAGTTAATTCTTTATTATTATAGCTATAGGTAGGTGCTACTGGGTGCAAACGATGTGTAAATGTGTCAGAGATACTGCTGAACACACAAGTGGAACTCTACAATCTATGTAGCATCGCTATTGCCACTACATTTTTAATTTATGAAAATTCAGTATAGATAAATCAGTAATGTACCCTGACCCTGTTTAGGTTAAAGTCATAACACTTAAGAGGACGATATGATGGACCTGATACCTTTGTTTGGCTGAAGCAAAAAAATGCATCAAACATTGATAAGTGAATAACCAATGTGGTAAACAATACCAACATATCCACAAGTTGGAGTTAATGTTTTACATTATTACAATGATTAGAATCCGTTTATGAGCTGGCATTTGTTTTGTTCCTCATGCTGACATGACATTAACACTAGCCACCACAGTCGCCTAATCACCTTTTAGCTGTTGGAAAATTTAGTTGTTGTCTTTTTCACATTTGCAGCACATTTGCAGCACACTGTAATGTTATTTACCATTTATTGGCTACTTGTTTTATCGTTCACATAATGGTGCATTATTCAATTTTTCTTCAATCTTTTATGTTTTTACCATGAGCTGTAGTCATACATGTTTAAACCTAGAATCTTGAGAATACATACCTCTTTGACCAGGCACCTATGCCATCCCAAAGGGCTATGTGGGACAGATCAAAAAGTGCTAGCCTTGGGTGGATATTGGGAATGGTATTCTCAAACAGCACTTTAGCACAGTTCATCTCAGATAATACCCAGGGTCTGATTTACTAGAATAAAAAAACCTAGCGAACATACCACTAAATACATGGAACATACGGTTACTAAGTGTGCTGCAGGTTACACAGTGTGCTGTCTATTTACATAGATACAGAATTATGCAAAAAAAAAGCAGAATTAAAAGTGAAAATGAAAGAATACATATGAGGTACATAATAATAGTGAAATATGCTGACTTTTAAAAAGATGTTGAGGAAATTAAGAGAATACTGCATTGTGTTATAAATTGAACTAGGATTGACTGCAAACTAAGTAAAAACTATCAATAACTAACAATAATGTTATTAAAGTATTGAAAAATTGCTTCTACGTTGGAATGTACTGTATTTAATTGTCTCATAGTATCCTTGCCAAAATGTACCTACACCTGTGCTATCATATTAAATGGTATGCCAGTGATCATGCTGATATAATATGAATATGATATGAGTGGCTCATTGCACTCTATACCCATTCTATTGGTGAATCATCATAACTTCACATAGTTTCTCATCTACCGATGTTATTCTTTTGTCACACAAATCATCCTCTCCTTCCCTCCATACGATGTGCGGGTCTCCACCTGCATCTCAGCATGTCTGGACATCTCGATATGGATTTCAGATCACTATTTGAAGCCCAGCAAAACTGAGCTTATTTTCATCCTGGATAAATGACCCCTCATCATGTCATATCTTAGGTAAACTCCTTCATCACCCCATCTGACAACGTATGATCGGCTTCCCCCTTACTCATCCGTCTGCAATAAAAGCCCTGGGATGTCACCGACTAAGCGTTGAAATGGACACGGACAGAATTGCAATCGCTGGCATCTGAGTGTTTCGTCGTGAACGAGCGACACAACGTATTGTGTATGACAGCGTGACCCCAAATGCCCTCACTTTAATAATGCATCCTCCAGCTGTTCGTAATCGTCATGAATGAGAGACACGACGTATTGCGTATGACGACGTATGACAACGCTAAGATCTGCAGTTAAATAACAGATCCTCCAGCTGTTCGTAATCACATCGCCAATCAAAACACGGAATATAAACCGCCTCACCGATTGCTCTCTAACTGCAGTCGATAAGGACGGCGACTCTCCTAACAGAAAGATCATCTGTTATAAGTGTAGGAGTTTGCAACTCTAACATAGCGAAACATTAAAGCGACCAGTATGACATTAAGCTTCTACAGGGTACCTTGCCTGTTATAATGTGGTCTCAATATTAGTAAACACTAGAGTAAGGTCTCCATGCACCATAGTAGCAAGCAAGAAACAGTAATAGCCCATCCAGTACAGTCAGCCTGTGGGACATTTTTCCTTTTAGCAATTCAGGGAACAATAACCAGCAGAATGTTTAATAACCACCGTGAAGGTAATATCATTTTGATAAGCAAAGTTTCAATATTTATTACCAAAAGGTAAAGGGTTCTTTACTACCAGAAGGTAAGGTAGGACAATTTATTAAAAGTTGGCATACTTGATAAAATTGTGGTTGTCTCTGTTAATAATGCTGCAACTACAGATAAAAAGGCAATAAAGATCAAGGTTAAAGCTGTTTAAAGCTGGTTAAAGATGTTTATTCCAGAACGAAACGTTTCATCTTGTCATAGCATTGCCTATACAGCATGTGCATATTTGAGTGTCTCTTTATGTGTGTATGTGTTGCATGTATGGTCTTTAAGAAAAAAAAAAAGAAAGAGTAAAAGTAAAGAAAATAGGGCAGCCCCTTATGAGAGACTTCAGAAAAAATCCCTCATATTCAACAGCATGAATTTTAAAGCTGCTCAGACCAAAAGGTACATATCTAAACTGGCCATTGCTACATCTGAAAGACCAACTGCAGATTTCTTTTTTCCTAAATGTTTAAAATAGTGGAATAAAAGCATCTGCATCATCTTGTCATAAATGGATTTCTGGGGAGTGAGAGAAACCTCTCAGAGCCTTTATCAAAGATAAAAATTCTTTTGTGAACATTGCTGTGAATGAAAAGGAAACGCATGAAAGTTTTTTTTGGATAGATTTGTTGGCTGCAGTGTGAGGGCTATGCTGAGTAATTCTATTATCCAACTGACTTAATCAGAAGATCAACATGTAAGTGAGTTACTCTGACTCTTTGAAGTTTAGTGTGGTTTTATTCCGTGCATTGTGTCTCTGAGCACAATCCTTGGGGGACGTCATACAACCGTATCAAATAAAAGGTAAAATTTTTGAGTGGAAAATGCTGCACAATGCCAGAGCTTAAAAAAGTGTATTTAGATTGCATTCTGAACGACTTCTTATCTTTAATTACATCCTTCACTTCCCTGTCTTTGGTAAGCAAATTACAGTTTTGCTATATTCATTTTTAAATTATAAACTAAAAGCCCTGAGGCAGCTGTTGGCTCTTTATTTAGGCACTTAGAACAAGAAAATGTGCTAGGCAGTAGTCTGAATGGAGGAATACATACACTAGTAGATGTGAGGTACATGATACAGAAGCAACGCCCCATCCATTATGCACATAACAGACAGGAAGGACAGGCTAGCCGGTGCTCACCCAGCAACTCTGGGCACAAGGGCAGAAACAACCCTAAATGGCAGGCCAATGCATCATACGGTACACACACAGTCATGCACACAGTCGCACACTTTGAGCCATTTTAGACACCAATTATCCTAACACACATCTTTGGATTGTGGGAGGAAACCGGAGTACCAGGAGTAAACCCACACAGACATGCAGAGAGGACATGCAGACTCCATATAGAAAGGACCGAGACATCTCCATCCTGGGATTGATTGTGGGGATTGATTCTTGCTGTGAGGCAGTGGTGCTACCCACGAGCCACTGTGCTGCCAGAAATATGAACATGAAGTAAAAAAAAACCTTGTTATCCATAAATATGTACATCCAGATAATAGAATTTGAATATAAATGCACACTAATTTGGTGGGGAAATAATAATCATTCTCAAGTGTGCCAGTCAGCAGCTTGATTGGGGCTGAATAATACACAACAACAGAGCAGTACAAGGAACTACTGTTAACACCATGCTTCTCAGCAGCTTCATTCTAACGGTCTGTCTAATGAGCTTCCTTTTTCAAGCTCTATAGTGAGAGCTGCCAGCCTACGCCACACTGAATGGTCGCAAATAAGTCTGTAATTGATCATCCTGCTGTACAAAGGGAAAAGGGTCAGATGAGAGCCACATGGGAGGATGTGGCTCACAAGCACACATTATCTTGATAGACCCACTAAAGCTCACACTGCATTTAAAATCTTTCCTTCTCATGTTTTCCAGTCAATATACAATAAGAAAATACCTGTTTGATCTCATGTTGTGTCTCATGTGTTATGCTAGTACTCTCATCCTAATGCTTTACAATGTTTAGTAATAGCTTAACAACACTCCAATTCCCACATATACGCAAAGCACTAAATACACAACACTGGAAATATAAATAAGCCACTCATAATAATCTGTCAAAAATACTTGATCAGAGGCACATATGTAATTTCCAACCAACTCGTTAAAAGCTAAGTGCTCGGAAGGAGCAAGAGTAAAAGTCATTGATATCACTCATCAGTTTGATGAGTGTTGTGCAGTTGTCAGGTGAATAGTAGAGTAGTTGGCAGGGTCTTTGTGTAGGCTGCATTTACACTTAATACACTTGATACTCAAACGCACAAAATTGTA
The DNA here is from genome assembly GCA_034779995.1 of Parotocinclus haroldoi. Lineage (NCBI taxonomy): Eukaryota > Metazoa > Chordata > Actinopteri > Siluriformes > Loricariidae > Parotocinclus > Parotocinclus haroldoi. The sequence goes on along the minus strand of JAUZST010015299.1, from coordinate 6,694 downwards.
AAAAAAAAAAAAACACTTGGCAGATAGTTACAACAAAACATTGCTGTTAGTGTTAGCATGAATGGCATTCTAAAGTGACATTTAGGACTTGTGTTTGCATATGTTTTCTGTCATTTATTAATAACTGTAAAAAAAAAAGTTTGTGCTGTTATTTTTTGACTGTCAGTGAATACTGGTAAAATGTACTGCTACTGCTCATCACTCCATACTATTCTACACTACTCTACTACAATATGAGCAGCAAACAGTGCATTATATATAACATAATATTTTAGCATATGGTACTGGTAAGCAAATACTTTACAGTTTTCCTCAAAGAAAGCAGCACAGTAACACAGGTAATAAAAATAGCTCATACCACCAATAGTAAAACAAACAAGCATAAGGCCATTAAGCAAAGACTAAAGGGTCACATGCTGGGTCAGCTCTATGGTTCTATCCTCAAAACGAAACAATGAGCAGGTGGGTTATCTCTTTTTCAGATTTGCTTCACAATCCATTAAGTAAATGGTGAGGCTCACTGGCACCGAGGGCTGAATTAAATGGCCAGATCTCCATTTCTCATAGATGTATCACATATAATTTTGACATATTGGAGCCACCGATGAACTACATCATACCCTTCTTTTGGTATCATGATGAGATACCAAAAGACTATTTGCTCACGCAGTTGCTCACAAAGTGATGAACCACTCCTCATCCTTGCTTGTGAATGACTGAGCCTTTCGGGGACGCTCCCTTTATAACCAATCATGACACGCACCTGTTTCCAATTAACCTGTTCACCTCTGGAATGTTCTAAACAGGTGTTTTTTGATCATTCGTCACTTTCCCAGTCTTGTATTGCTATTTATAGTTTATCGGTTTAATGTTAAATATCTTGTCTTTTTAGTATATTCAATTGAATATGGGTTTAAAAAAAGATTTGCAAATTTTTAATTCTGTTTTAAACAACATCCCAAGGTATAAGGTACTGAGGTTGTACCATATACTGCCCACGGGCTAATACTGTATAGCTATGAAAGCAAAACACTTAAAGTAAGAACAGCTTGTTTTAACCCACAATCAGACGGTGTCCTGACACAGTGATCACAGTACCTGTTACACTCTTTCAGGCTTCTTCTCAATTGCCTGTTGTTCTTATGCTGACAGAATTTGCACTTTAGCAGACACAATTTGATGGATGCTGTGGAATAGCCTCTCAGACACTCAATGTAATTGGTATTTGCTGTTTCACTGCATCTCCCATTAGAGATGGTTATTACGAGGAAAGCGAAATCAATCAAAAACTGCAACCCTGCAGATTTATTAGGCCTAAACGGAGTACAAGCATGCGCCATTTCATGACTGCAAAACCTGTGAAACTGGCCGTTGAATGAAATGGATGTTGACTGAACAATACCAGAGTCATGTAGTCTTTTATGGTACTGTGATGCAAAATACACATTTAACATTTTTTTTTTTTTTTACAAAATGTGTGCTAATGTATCAGGGATACTATTAAAAACACACTCAACTTTTCAGAAAATATTTCAATTTTTCAAAGCGTTCGACATTAAACGCTTAGAGTGTTTGCACAGGTTTGCATGCCATGTGTGGATTCATATGCAACACTCTCAAGCAAATGTAAAACTAGGGCTCAATATCACTACATTTTAATTGATTGAAATTCACAATAATTATAGTGAATTGAGCAATGTGCTGTAATTGCCCTGTCTAGGGGAAATCGGAAACACTTAATAAACAGGTGGTGGCCAAAAAAGTTACCACCTGGATTTAACTATGCAAGTACATACGAGCCCTTCATTGGATAATTACTTCATGCGTGATTATGTCTCAGCTGTTCAACACATTATTTAACCCTAACTGGTACAGTGAATAGCCCATGTCGAAAGAAACATACCGTGGACATGGAAAAGTTGGAAGCATTATCTTAGAAGAAGGAATGCGGTTGGAAAAAAATTGAATGAATAGGGACCGGTGATCACTTTAACGCTTGGTAAAATCAAATTGAAGAAAAAAAAAAACAATAGTAGAAATTAGGGCTATGTTTAATAGTGAAAGTAAGAGCATTTCCACATGCTGTTTAGCCTTAAGAAATCCAATGGTCAGTGAGGTTAACCGGCAACAATGGCTTTAAATTGCTAGCGAGCATAATGATAGGACTCTGGAGTAATGGAAGAAGGTCAAGTGGTTTTATAAGTCCAGATGTGTTCTGGAGTGATGAGGGCATCAGGGTAAGAGATGTGGCAGAAGAACCCATCATACCTACTGGTTACCAAACACACACACAAGTAACTGACACAAAAAAAGTATCTAAACACATCACAGAATAGCCTCTAGTCTCTAAAAGTGAGCTAACAAGCAAGCCAGAACAGGACCATGTGTATAACTTTAAAGTCCTGCCTCTGCTTGTGGATCATGCTGAGGTGACCTTCTGTTTATACTGAAATGTCAAGAGTTAAATGACAGAATTGTTATTATTGTTATAATTGTTAAGACTTCAGCAATTAAAGTGAATGGACATTGATTGATTGGGTACAGTAGTTACAGTAGTTTTCATGTAATACGGCATGCTAAAAAACTAAATACAAATAACTGTTCACGACTTACTGTGCACAAAAAGTGTCGAGCATTGGTCATTTGACAGCTGTCCTACCACTAGTGCCATGCTAGATTGACCTACTTTAGGGTTTAAGGTTTAAAGTGCTTAAAATGTGTTATTGCATTGACTGATCCCTTTTGGCTGTGTGTAGCCAGCGGGGCATTTATATTTCGGTTCTGTGTGTGTGATTGCCAATGTGTTCTTTGTCCTTAGATTATCATTTATTTGGACTATTAGACTGTGAATTTCATAACCGTGCAATGTAATAAGACAAAAGAAGAATGAATCCATCAATAACGAAAATACTCATTGTTTCACAAACTGTTCTAAAGTGGTTGTTAAACAGTGGCCTATATTAGATTATTGTTGCTTTCTCTTGTATTCTTAGTTCTGATTGGTTCGAAAATGTTAATTTTCTCCAACAGAGCAAAAAGTAAAAACGTTCTGATGTAGTGCTCAAGCAGGGTAAGTAACAATTATAGGTGAAATACCTGAATTCATTTATTTTAAAAATACCTCTATTTTGACAGACATTGTGCTCGCATGAAGCAGGTATGGTAAAACAATGTATTTAAGAATGTAAGTAAAATAAAGGACACAAACACATATCATGCCAGTGACCTGTATACAAAATTTTCAAGTGACTATTCTTTAGCACTGTACACTAATTTTTCTTATTATTATACTTAATAGGTCTATGCTGTCTGGTTAACTGGTAGGTGTTATAGATAGGAAAGTCATATTATTCTATATATTATATTCTGTAGATGGAAGTCTAGCTGCCATATTACTTTTGCCTTTATTAAACCCTCAAGAGCAAACACTGAAATAGCTTTGCAATTGCTGTAATATTTAGCCAAGCACTTTGTAATGTCATGTGATATTTACATACTGGTTGGTTTTGGAATCCAGGCTGCTGCACAGATGATCTAAACTAGGCATTTCATCATAAAATCATTTTTGTGTGCTGAATGCTGTACAATCAGTCACTGACGTGTACAAATCAGAATCAAAAATCTTACAGTTTGTCTGTACAGTTTACAGTCATGTTTGAATGATATCTGCAATATGAGCACACTTCGTTGGCACTTACCCAGCCCCCCGGCGACGATCACCCTTCCACCAAGACAGCCCGCCACAAAATCTGCCCTCTTTTCCCTCATCCGTGAGCTCCGTGTGGGCTTTAGCCAAATTCCTACAGTATAGGTCAAATAGACAGAAGTCAGCATATAATTTGTGTGTGACATAAGAACAGAAGGATAAGAACTACTTATTGCACATTCTCCTCACAACATGGGCATCAGCACCCAGACATGGCCAGGGTGAACCTCAACTCACAACACTATGTTTGCAATCTCACCTTGAGTTTTGGGCTTTCCCCACAATCGAAATGGGACATTACCTTGATTGTTCAGGGTTCAAATCCCACCTCGGTCGACGAAGAGTACCAGGTGGGCTCTTTTTGATTAATAACGTTTTGATGAATAAATGTGAGTTGGCATTTATTACTTGGGGAAAGTTTAGAAAATTGACATCAGGAGCAAAACTAAACAACAAACCAATATCGGCCTTGATAAATTAGGCAGCTGCTATACAAATAATTACCTGTAAATGCTTATATGCAGTGTGAGAGCAATCATTCTGAAGTTTAATCTGCCAGAGCTATGATGAGCCTGTCTGGTTCAGAACACAATTGGAGGACATCCAGTAAGGAGGTGAGGATCACACATAGCTGAAGATGACAGCAATTTAGGGTCATCAAACCGCCAAACCTTCAATTAGATAACCGCTCCATGGCAACCATCTATTTGTAAGATATGACAGATATATCCTCTTCATTCATGTAACAACAAACTCCTCGATTTGGCTAGATAGTACTCAACGTTTAATTGGAACTTTACTTCTGCACTGAGGAGCGTTTTATATTCCTGTATTGTCTAAGGATAAATGTTACCTGCTGGATGACACAAGGACTTATAGTGACTCTATTTAACAGACTAAACAATACCTCGCTTATATTCCGTAATTTATTATATTTATTAGTTTATTTATTGCTGTAATATATTCAATTATTTTGTTTTCTTGCCCAATGATAGTTGGTCTTGTTTTGAGTTTGTTTCATGTTACATTTAGGGAGTTTATCCTTGCCACTGTTGCCATACACTTGCTCAGTTGAGGGTATGGGCCTAGATATTTGTAAATCTGTATTGAGACTACCATTTTATGAAAAGCATTGTATAATGTAGGATAGCCTAGCAGTTAGAGCACTGGACTATGGACTATAGCCCATAATTGCTTGGATTGTATGAATTGTAGGTCGCTCTGGATAAGGGTGTCTGCTAAATGCTATAAATGTAAATGTATAAATAAACACGACTTTGACTAAATTACTGCTGTCATATCACAGTTCCAGAAATACCCAGTCCAGTACCCATGAATAGTGTCTCTATGGAGTTTCCATGTTTTCCTGTGTCTTTTTCTTGGGTACCCCTTTGGGTTTCCGCCAATTTGAAAATTAATGAATATATATTCAGTGTCCAGGCATTTGAAAATTCTAGTAAATGTTTTTTTTGTTCACATTTAAATTTATTGTATACAGGTCAATGATTTTTCAGTAAAAAAGTTAGAGGACTAGGGACACAATAAGACCTCCTTGGTTAGTGTCTGTTTCAAAGCAGTAAACATGTTATGTCTGCCACCTCTTGCCTTTCTTTGCCCATTTTTTTACTCTCTCTCTCTCCTATGCTTAATCCCCTCTCCATGGTAACAGGGGAATGAGACCGAAGACCTAGCTTGAGGTGATGTGCTTCACATGAGTGAGATGAGTCAACAACCACTGAGACAAAGGACATTTCCACAGAGGGCAGCCACGCTGTGCCTAATCTCTCTCTCTCTCTCTCTCTCTCTCTCTCTCTCTCTGTTTCAGTTCTCTCTCTGTGTCTCTCTGTCTCTGTCGCTCTCTGTCTGTCTCTCTCTCGCACTCTCTCTGTCTCTTTCGGTCTCAAAGTATTTACGTATACTTATCATACTGTAAAGCTCTTCATGGTTAATATGTTTGTGTAATTGTGTACATTTTTGTGTGTGTGTACATAATGGTATATGTGTGAATGTTTAGTATTAGTGTGTAATTAACCTAAATTATCTTTCTACAGCCTTTATTTTAGTAGCAAGCTTTGTTTTAATGTTACCTATAGAAAGTAGATAATAAACGTTGCTTTAAAAGTCTCTCTGTTTTTCTCTCTCTCTCTCTGTGAAAAATAGTTGTCTTATCTTGGGACAATTATTTCTTTAGGTCCACTGGCTACTGCGAAAGTATATGTGGAAGATTTAGTAACTTGACATGCTCAATTACAAGTTAAACTGTGCTTCAGATCCAAAGGTTAATATAAATCTTTAAGGAGACGTTCACATTTGCAGTGTCACCTCAAGGCTGTGGGAATCAATGAGACTCAGAGCTGCTGTTTCTCTATAGTTTAATCAAGATGGCTTTGTGCAGTATTGCACACTCAAACACACCATTGATAATCCAGTTCATCTGAAATGTTTCTCAAATAGTTCAGGTGAGTACCCTGTGCAAGACAGCAAAATTCTCAATCAAGGTTGGATAAACATTTCTTTATGGGCTTTATTTTAGGAGGGCAGGACAGAAAAATGAAGAACTGACTTGCTAGGAAAGTGGAAGCCCATGAAAGTGCCAAACTGAGTAATGGAGGCGTTACATACACCCCAGTCAGTGGCCACTATTCGATTATGAAGATTTAATGCCCATATGCTTTATTTTATGGACCTGTTAGCAGCATATTTTGAATATACTGTTTTCTAATTAGGTGTGTTTGCATACAGTTAGTCATATACTATTTCCAATAATTTGTTAGACGTGCATCCAGTGCCACTGTCTAAAGTTAGATTTACTCACTACAGTCGAATCCGATTAATTGGACCACCGGTTAATGGGACCAGCCGCTTATTTAAACCGAATGCTTAAGTACCGAAACAAATCCTATTATATACATGTAATGTTATTCACTTATTTGGACCAAAATTCCGTTTAATCGGACCAAAGAACGTGAGAGCGAATAAGAAAAAGAA
>JAUZST010015298.1:0-10266 GCA_034779995.1 Parotocinclus haroldoi | reverse complement strand
CATAGTAACCAATCAGAACACATCTCTTATCATAGTAACCAATCAGAACACAGCTCTTACCATAGTAACCAATCAGAACACAGCTCTTACCATAGTAACCAATCAGAACACATCTCTTATCATAGTAACCAATCAGAACACAGCTCTTACCATAGTAACCAATCAGACCACAGCATCCATCATAGTAACCAATCAGACCACATCTCTCATCATAGTAACCAATCAGAACACAGCTCTTACCATAGTAACCAATCAGAACACAGCTCTTATCATAGTAACCAATCAGACCACATCTCTTATCATAGTAACCAATCAGAACACAGCTCTTACCATAGTAACCAATCAAATTACATCTCTTACCATAGTAACCAATCAGAACACAGCTCTCATTAGCATCTGAACCTAAGTTTGTGTTAAATAAACGTTCTAGTTTATAGGTTTCTGGAATATAACCAATTAATATTTAATAAGTATTGGGTTATTTTCTGTTGTGTTGATGTTGTGATTTATTAAACAGTTTTGCGTACGTATCTAATCGGCACACAATGCAGCGCAGCTCACTGATTGCTCCTAATTACTGCAGATTCATCCTGAGTGTGTTAATGAGGAACAACCTGTTCAGTTCTAACCTGAAACTGCTTAAGATAAGTTAAGATCAGAGCGAACGTTTCACCCTAACCTGTGCTAGACTGTTTAAAATGTCACCTGACTGTCACAACACTAACATTAGCACAAATGAAATCACATTTCAAGTCGTGCCAGCGATCCCCATACGCCTTTAGAACCGGCAGGAAGATCTGAAAATGTCATCTACTTTAATGTTATTAAAAATCTCAGGACCTCACACTGGTTTACTTTTACTGGTTTACTGGTGTCTTTGTTAGTTTAAGCCCTGCATGATCATTGTATTTCATTTTGAAAAAATATCCCTTAATTTTAGAGAGAAAACCGGTACAATCTTTTTTTTAAAAAAAAGGCGCTAAACTGTTAATTTAAAAAAAATGATATAAAGTATATTGTAAAAAATATGTGAAAAAAAATCTGAAACTAAATAATGCACTTAATAAGGAACAGTGAATGAATTCAGACACAGCATCACTCATTTATCTACAACATTTTCTATAATCCAATTTAGAGTGACCAGCATGGCAGGAACCGACCCTGGACATGGCACCAGCCCATCATCTCAGGACTGGGTACGGGTTACTGTTACAACGCTGAGGGATTATCACCAGAGCAGCCTCCCCTCCTTCACAGAGAATCATGTCAGTATGTAACCTGACCTGAACTACCGGGATTTAAATATGGGTTCTGCTGGACCACTGGACCGCCTGAGCACCAATAAGAGTTGGTTATTTTTGCAGTTATATCGGCTATGTTTCACTGATAATACCTAAAATACAATGAGCCAAAACGGTGCCCCGAAGTTGTGTGAAATCATCGCCTGGTGCTTCACTAGCAACCCCTAACCTAAACCTAAAACGAGACAAACCTAGAAAAATAAAATCATAAATGTAAGTAATAAAGTTTTTCTACAAAACATTATATAGATGAAGATCCATTAGGATTTGGTTTCCCATTGAATGGGTATTGCTTATTCTGTTATTGTGTGTTAGGTGTGTGTGTGTGTGTGTGTGTGTGTGTGTGTAAGTGGTCTGTTGTGTGTTAGGTGTGTAGTTGTACGTGGTCTGTTGTGTGTTAGGTGTGTAGTTGTACGTGGTCTGTTGTGTGTTAGGTGTGTGTGTGTGTGTAAGTGGTCTGTTGTGTGTTAGGTGTGTAGTTGTACGTGGTCTGTTGTGTGTTAGGTGTGTGTGTGTGTACGTGGTCAGTTGTGTGTTAAGTGTGTGTACGTGGTCTGTTGTGTGTTAGGTGTGTGTACGTGGTCTGTTGTGTGTTAGGTGTGTGTGTTTGTGTGTATGTGGTATGTTGTGTGTTAAGTGTGTGTGTGTGTGTGTGTGTGTGTATGTGGTATGTTGCGTGTTAGGTGTGTGTGTGTGTGTGTACGTGGTATGTTGTGTGTTAGGTGTGTTTTTGTGTATGTGGTATGTTGTGTGTTAAGTGTGTGTGTGTGTGTGTGTATGTGGTATGTTGCGTGTTAGGTGTGTGTGTGTGTACGTGGTATGTTGTGTGTTAGGTGTTTTGTGTGTGTGTGTTAGGTGTGTGTGTGTGTATGTGCTATGTTGTGTGTTAGGCGTGTGTGTGTTAGGTGTGTGTGTGTGTGTGTGTGTGTGTGTACGTGGTCTGTTGTGTGTTAGGTGTGTGTGTGTGTATGTGGTATGTTGTGTGTTGGGCGTGTGTGTGTTAGGTGTGTGTGTGTGTGTACGTGGTCTGTTGTGTGTTAGGCGTGTGTGTGTATGTGCTATGTTGTGTGTTAGGTGTGTGTGTGTGTGTGTACGTGGTATGTTGTGTGTTAGGTGTGTGTGTGTGTGTGTTAGGTGTGTGTGTATGTGCTATGTTGTGTGTTAGGCGTGTGTGTGTTAGGTGTGTGTGTGTGTGTGTGTGTACATAGTCTGTTGTGTGTTAGGCGTGTGTGTGTGTGTGTGTGTGTGTGTACGTGGTATGTTGTGTGTTAGGTGTTTTGTGTGTGTGTGTGTGTGTGTGTGTGTGTACGTGGTCTGTTGTGTGTTAGGTGTGTGTGTGTATGTGCTATGTTGTGTGTTAGGTGTGTGTGTGTACGTGCTATGTTGTGTGTTAGGTGTGTGTGTGTACGTGCTATGTTGTGTGTTAGGTGTGTGTGTGTGTGTGTGTGTACGTGGTCTGTTTATAACACTGTATACTCTAGGCTCTATCAGCAGCAGGAAGGAAGGACCTACGGTAGCGTTGAAGCAGCCTGCCTGTGATGGAGCTACCCAGGGCTGCCCCAGGCTCTCTTGTATGGTAAAAGTGGTTCCCCATCATGGCTGCCAGCTCGGCTAACATCATTTTGTCTCCCAACACCTGCACTGTGTCTAAGAACTGATGAATCTCTTAGCCCCACACCCTGATGCTTAGGACCAGCACTAGGAGTACATCCCCAGTGGCTGGAGTTCTCCGTAAACACTGACGCCGCTGATCCTTACGTCTTTTAACGCTGTACAACACAACCAGGACTGAGCCCTGGCCCGGTGGCGCTGCTGTTTAAAGGGACTGACTCCACCCACTGAGCCACCGCGGCTCCTATCCGTTAGCATGATCTTTCTCTCTACTTTAAGCACTCTGTTGTAACCTCTCACGCTGGCACTAAGACAGGGTTACAGTGGGGTAAATCCTGATTGGCTGCAGGCTGGTACCCTGGAGGTTAAACATGTTGAGGCATATTGGCTCATCTTCCTGCCTTCTCTTTCGCCCTTTCCCTCCCTCTCTCCATCTCGCAGCTAATCCGAGACCCCGCCAAGGTTCGTATTGCCATCTCAGATGCCATCTGCCCCCGAAAAAGCACTGAGAGAATAAAAAGTGAGTCATGTCCAGCCACTTCCCTAAACTTTGCACCTGCTTCACTCCAAATGGATTAAGTGCACTTAAGAGGCAGCCTGTGGGGAAAAGGTTTGAAAAGCGCATTATGAGCTACTTACAGGGAGGCGATGAGCAAACTCAAATATTTTCAACTCTGTGTGGTGAACGGTGGGTGGAGTCTAGAGTCCAGAGAGCCCAGTGTAAGGCTCTGGACATGGCATCAGTCCATCGCAAGGCATCACTCACCCACCTGTTCACACCCACAAAGTGAAAAGGCATAGATACTGGTGACACAATCGCTACCCACAGCACAGAGTCCTGCCCTATCTGAATACAAAGCAGTCTGAATAAAACTGTATCAGATGATCCTTGTATTGGCTGTAGATAAAAGTCCAGGAAAGTATCTCCAGGATTTTGATCTACAACCACAAATCAGAATTAAAAAAAAAAAAAAAAATTAGTTTACTATGAAAAACTAAAATAAAAAACAGCAGTGTGTCTTACATTTACTTTTATTTTATTGCACACAGTGTGAAACCGAGATATTTCGTATTTGTTTCTGGTCAGCTGCATTTCATTTGTTAATAAACATCCATTCCTCTCTTTCAGGCCCATAACACATTCCAAAAAAAGTTGGGACGGGCAAATTAGGGCTAGTAATAATAATAATGATGATGCAATTTCCAACAGGTGATTATAACCTCGATTTATTAGAAAAGCAACATCCAGAAAAGGGTCAAAGATGGAGAGAGGATCTGCAGTTTGTCAACATATGTGTGAGAAAATGACTGACATATTTAAAAACGATTTTCCTCATAGAAAGAGAAGGGGGTTTATACGTTTCTCCTCCTTCAGAGCATAATCATTAAACGATGCAGAATCTGTGGGGATTTCAGAGCATAAAGGGTAAGGGTACGAGTCCAAACTGAAGAGGGGTGATCTCTCTCTCACTCCCTCAGGCTGCACTGCATCAAGAACCATCATTGGTTAGTATCTGATAGGAGCACATGAGTAAGGGATTACTTTATCCAACCTTTATCAAGCTCTATGATACAGAGTTACATTCACAAATCCCACTTAAAACTTTACTGTACAGGAAACAAGCCTCGTGTTAACCAGGTCCCGAAGCTCCGCCCACTTATCTGGGCTCAGAGGCACCTAGGATGGGCCATCGCCATGTGGATACGAGGATTGTGCTCGGAAAAAAACAGTATTACAGATCTTTTTTTGGAAAACAGGAGAGGCAGACTGAACTGAGGGATGGAAAATTTGCATAGAAACGCTGCCTATATAGGGAACTTCCCTCTGATTGGAACACAGCACTGATCCATATTAGTGCACTACACTATACAGGGGGTATTATGGAGAAAATGGGACACTGCATGGTGCTGTATGAGATGGCTTTGAAGATGGAAAGAAGTGAGTCAGGCAATAAGAAAGGAGAACACACACACTCGCACACACACTTCTGTACTGTACACCAAGTCTATTTCAGTTTCTTCTGAAGAACAGGCACAGTATTCCAAGTGTATGATAGTGTGTGTGTGTGTGTGTGTTAGATGATATGGGTTATAGAGGGACAGATGGCGAGGCCGAGACACATGCACACTCACCAGAATATCTGTTGATCCAGAGCCAGCGAGGTGTGTGTGAGTGTGTGTGTGTGTGTGTGTGTGCGCGTGTGTAAAACACCTCGACACATTTTCATACAGGTTTTCAATATGCTAACGGCTCACCGCAGTGTTCGTACTGTAAATACGCAAAAGTTTAGCCACGCTTACAGCTGAGCCACAAGGCCACAGACTTTTTTAGATCTGAATCTGAATTATGAATCGTTAAGTAGTCTGGCGGCTAAGTTCCTGGACTCTGGACCAGAAGGTCCAGGGTTCAAATCCCACCTCTGCCAAGCTACCACAGTTGGGTCCTTGAGCAAGGTCCTTGACAACTGTTAAGCACGGTGGTGGTCCTATTGTGGTTTATGGAACCGAGAAAAGAAAGAGAGCAAATCCTGGAAGATCCTGAGGCTCAAAACAGATCAAAAGTAAACATTACTTTCTGTGTCCATGCCCGTCTGCCATGCTGAGAATCTCTCAGCTTTCTTGCGCTGGAAGTGCTGCTGTCTTAATTGATCGATTTTCTGTTATTTTCTTACTCAACCCCCGACTGTGTATCATTTCACTGACAATTACAGGAAGTCCAGTGTCGCTGCTCAGTCCCTGGTGTTTGTGTTCATTATCTTGTCCATCATCTTTCCATCACACAGGAGTGACAGACGAGACAAAGATGAAAAACAACCGAGACGAGAACCATGAGATGAGATTATAATGATTATAAACGGCACAAATAAAAACGAAGTGAGACCTCAAACCACCGAGTTCCTCTGAAATACAGTAGCCATCACAATTAGCCTTTGAAGTTTTAACCGAATGTATTCTTTTTTATGTAACGCCATATTTTAATCAAACCAAATACTACAGAAGGGACATTAGTGGACCATCTGGAAAGGGGCAAACACTTTTGAACCTGACAGGGTGCAAAGCGAGAACCCGAGGCTGGGCACCAGGCCATCGCAGGGCACTCACTTTGGGGCAATTGGGAGACGCCAATTGACCTAATGCGTGCCTGTGTTACACAGGGATAGGCAGTCCTGGGTCTCTGGACGTGTGTAGTGGCAGCGCTGTTCCATCATGCCCACTTGTAATACTGACGTATCACAAATCTAGCAGGCACATGGGGGCACCCCTCGTCAGGTGTGTGCTACTGACACAACCACCATGACTCTAGGAACTTCTAGAAGACAGACAACGTGCTAAAGACCCAGGACCTGGAACCCGGAGTCAAGGAATGCAACTATGAAGCCATCTGGTAAGGAAGCGTGCCAATCAAAAGTGACAGACAAACCTCACCTCGCCAGAGCTGGGATACGAACCAGGTGGCTCAGCATTGGGAACCAACACGGCACCGCCTGGTCCACTCTAGTCCCAGTAACCCTAAACATAAAAGTAACAAGTGTTTTCGTTGCTGTTAAATGTTAAACCACAGAAAACATGTGGCGTAAACCTAACGTTTTAACGACAAAAGCACAGCGTCGTCTTTTTCTCCCAAGCAGTATGATCAACTCTCCTGAATGCTAGTGTATGTCAATTTGTTTTTGTTAGAAATAAATAACAAAAATGTTTAGCCGGTCTCAACCGGGGAACAGCACCCCATAGCATATTTTACCTTGAAATAACCCCTCATTTTTGCGAGCAGTATGCTTCATAAAAAAATATATATACCTCCTATTACTTGCTTGTGTTGTGATAAAACTTTTCATTTACTACATTTTTGCAATAAAAGTGCACTTTTGTTAAAAGTTTACTGGCATTTGGTGTTGCCTATATAAAATATACTGTTAATAAAACCTGTGCTGATTAACCTTTTGTCTGTTAAAACTATCCTTTTATTTGGGTAAAAGCACTAAAAGCTGCTGCTTGTTTTCCCTAGTGCATGTACACTCCTCAAAAGGAGCATCACGTAAAATCGATACTAGAAATAAATATCCCCTTGTTTTCATATTATTTAAGGGCATTTACAGTACCAAATAAATATTCCATGACCAGTGTGATCACAGAAATGATCATCTTTAACAAGATGCCGTTTTACGTGGACATGAGCATTCATTTTTGAATGATCTTGAATACATTAGCATGAAAATAAAATACAATAAAACTCAAAAGTACACCTAATGGACAAAAGTATTGGGATGCCATGCGCTCCTCTTTCTGAAATCAAGGGTGTTTGTGAAAAGGCCGTTTTTAATCTCTTTCAAACTGATGAGTCAATAAGAGTCAATAAGATCTGCACCTCAGAGTGTCTGCACAGTGTTCGGGGTATTTTCTTAAGCTCTTTTACTAACACACATCATTCCTGTCTAAAGTCATGTTTATAGCACGTTTATTACACGTTTATAACATGTTTTAAACGCGGAACCAGAAAAAGAAAGAATTGCAAGCTCAGTATTGGCATGGCATTCACGTCCATGGTGCTCGTTGCATGGTGTACATTCATGGTTCCAGTTTGATCTCACAGAGTCCTGAAGATGTGTTGGAAGGTTGCACACGGACAAACTTTTTTCATTTTTGATGTACAGCGATCCCTCGTCACTTCGCGGTTCACCTTTCGAGGCCTCGGTGCATCGCGAGCTTTCAAAAAATTTTGATGGAAGAAATATATTACGGATTTTCGCGCAAAAAAATATATTAAAGTATTAATTCTAACAATAAAGGAATGTTATAAATCATAAAACTTTACGATTTACAGTAAATAGCGTATTGACTCGGCAGATGAATACTCACCAAAAACGAGAAGTAACACTAGAGTATCGGCCGCCTGAGTCTCTACTCGCCGACATGATGAGTTTTTATCTGTGGTTTTATGTTCTCTGTTTGTGAAAGTTTTATTATAGACCGAATCCATTCAAACCCTACGATGAAACCCAAACGTTCTGCAAGTTCTACTGCTAAAATAGTGTAGAAATACTTCCATAAACAGAGCGTCCCTACTGCACAGATTTACGTTTATCGCGGGGGGTCCTGGAACGTAAAAAAACGTGTTGTTTCTATATTGTCTAGAAAGCACCTCTGTAAGTCACCCTTCATAAGGGCATTTTCTAAATGCTGTAAATTTACAGTACTGTGCAAAAGTCTTAGGACACCATTCGATTTGTTGCTTTCACATTCGTATAATGACCCTATATAACATATTGTTGACGATCGGACCCAAAAAAAACTGGAAGTTGGATTCGTTTCCCTTCTGAAAAAGTGGTTTCTTGGTTGTTCTGCTTTAAAAAGCTTCCATATGAAGCGGCCAGATGCTGCTCTTGCTTACCTGTAAGGGGAGGTTAGACAAAATAGTTGTAGCAGTAAGCTATAGAAACTGTTTTTTTCCCTGTTTTCAAATACTGCATACACATTCCCCGTATTATCTGAGACTGAGAAATAATTACATTTAATACATCAGGGTTATTATTCTGTTCCGAAAACAACGGTGTATCTAATTCTAAGGGTGACCTAAGACTTTTGCACAGCACTGTACCCACGTTTTAGTCCAAATACCGAACGAAATGACCAAAGACCCCTCTGTGATCGAACTTACAGACTCAAGTAAATGTTACGCATTTCTGGAAATTGAATTGCTGAAATTAAAACCTGTGTGCAAAACTTTATACTGTTTACGCCAAGGGTTTTTTTTTTTTTGGACAGCTTTCTAGCCTTAAAGTGCCGGCTCATGCAGTGGTTCTATCGTTTCAGGTCACTTAGGAAATCAACAAACTAATACAGCGATCATGGGTGCCGGAACTTTATTAGCTGGACACATTACACCTATAAACCCGCCTCCAGCTAAGCATGATGGGTAACACACCCAATCTCTCAGCCACCCGTAATAACAGCATGTAGATCATCAGCCATAGATCAAAGCCCGTGATAAGAGCTCTCGATAGAACTGAGCTTAATCCATCGTTAGAGACTGGATATAATTACATATAATTACGAGTTAGCTAAGGAAGGATAATAATCAGAAGCATGTCAATAGCTTATGGCTTCTCGCTAACGAGCGCTCATTAGCATTAGGCATCGTTAGCGAGTGAGGACGTGATGGTTTGTCTCTCATGGACGTGGCTACGCGTGAATAATAGATAACCATCGCAGCAGGTCAGTCACAGGACGAAACACAATCCAATTCGTTTCTGCTGCCGCTCAGGCCTGAACGAAACCTAAAAAAAAAAAAAAAGGACAGGCAGCTCTCCCGCTCCCTCGTGTTTACCCCCGGGGGGTTCTACCTCTGAAACCCGAGCACCTGTGTGACCGTGAAAAGTAATAACACCAAACGCAGTGGAGAAAAGTGTCATAGGAGAAAAAACTCACCCTTTTTATCACCCTGCTGCTGTGGAGGCACAAAACTCTTAAACCCAAGAAAGCCAGAGTAACGTAGACGATCTGAAGCAAAGCCTGTCCAGATGTACAAGGTTTAAAGAGAGGAATGATGGATGATGGATCTCATGAACCACACCCATCTCAGGAAGATACGGCTCTGTTTTATAGTATTTTATAGTAACCAACAGTTTAGGTTCAAAGGACAAGGCTGGGACTCTAAATCCCAGTCTGTGGCCCATTAAACTAGAATATCTACACTGTGTCCTGTACCCTAGACGTATGAGCTCTTAATACACACACACAAGCACACACACACACGTACACACACACACGTACACACACACACACACACACACGCGCACACAATACGGAAATAGTTTCGTTATGAACGATGCACAGGTGTGAATTTCTCGAGTACTGAAGGCACATAATTAAAGTCTTAATGTGAAGTCCTGATATCACACAACAACGCACACCTGGAATCTACACGAAGTAACAACTTGCCACGGTTACACAACCAGCGTTTCGAAGTGACGAGTCTAAAGAGCATCACACACAGCTGTGATTAACTGCAGACAAGCCACCTTGCTGATGTCTTTTTTTGGGGGGGAGATTGGAAGAAACCTAGTCATGTGGAGAACAAACCAAATTTCACACTGGCAGTAACAGGAGGCAAGGTTTGAACCTGGATCGCACAACCTTCTCTATCAACCATCACAGTTTGTAAATCTATTTCAGCCTCTCTTATAATCATTTATGATTAATTAAACAGATGGTTATCGGTTCTACTTTATAGAAATTAAAGGTAATTTCCTTTAATTATTTTACATTTATATATATATATACATCTTTAAATAAAGAAACGATGACGATGATTAAGAGGTTCTTTGAATATGTGATTATAATAATGATTGTTATC
>JAUZST010015297.1:0-10266 GCA_034779995.1 Parotocinclus haroldoi | reverse complement strand
GAGAGAGAGAGAGAGAGAGAGAGAGAGAGAGAGAGAAGCAAAAAATAAATGGCATATAATCTCTAAGAATTCTTCCTCTAATCATCATCCATCCACCCTTATCCAGACAGATTTACAACTGTTTCAATCCAAGCAGCTGTAGATTAATGATTTTGTTTGTAGACCCATCAGTGGTAGCTTGGCTAAAGTGGAATTTGAACCTAGAACCTTTTGGTCCAGTGTCTAGTACCTTAACTGTCAGTCTAACCAAAGTATTTACGTTACCAATAATAGTAAAGGCATCCATGTATGCATTTGAATACTGCATCCACTTTTATTAACAAATGTAATATGATTGGAATTACCTGAGTTTTGGTATTTCCACTTATATAAGTACTTGGTACATCTTTGTTGTCGTCATGTTACCTCATAAATCCTTTTCGCCCCAGATAACTCTTATCAATGCCTCTCAATCTGTTGCAAACGTGTCTTTGTGTTCATGATGAGTATACGCTCTCTTTTATATCTAACTCTAAATATTTATATATATTTTAAAATAAAGCATTATTTATAATTACAGTATGTAAAATATACTGAAATATTCCGTTTTTAAGTTAATGAGGAATTTGGGATTCTGTGATGGCACACACAGCTCTGAAATTACTCTGATACCTTGGTAAGCTTTGATTAAATATGGAAACATTAGATAATTAGCTTAAAAATTTTACTTACAACTCCAAGATTTTATATAATGGAAATAAGTTCTTATTTATATTTTACTTTTAGTAAGTTAGTAAGGAACTTTGAAGTACTCGTAAATGGCTTCCTGTTCACCTGGATATAAATATGAGATGATACAGAGGTCAATTCATTCTCAAACATGGAGACACTAGACATACATTATGTATGTGAAATTCTAAGACAATAAGAACAACAGAAACTGCACTGCCACAAGCCTATATCCACGGTGAGAGAAATAATGACTTTCAATTTAATGCCTAATTACTTCAAATATATACATTTTTGGCAACTATCCTCAAATGTGTGTAAAGTATAGTAAATGTTAGATAAAAAAACATGAAAATCAATTTTATGTTTACTCTATGGCACAACACACGTATGATGGAAGCACTGGCAATGTAGCCGTTTTCAGTTTTAGAATACTTAAAATTCTACAACTTTGAAGTTGGGACAGAGTGGAAAATGCACACTTACAGTGTTTTCTATCTGTACTTTGACTTTTTATTTAATTATAGACAATATGAGATATTCCTTCTTTTGTCTGGTCAACTTCAAGATTTGGTACAAAAGCAGCATCTAGGAAAGGCTGAGCATTTGAGGACCAAAGATGGCTAGAGAATCTCCAGTTTGCCAGTAAGTGTATGAGAAAATTACTGTCTAAATACAATCCCTCAATAGACAATACAATACCTCAAAGACAGATTGGAGAGATTTGAATATTCTCTCTCTACAGTGCATAATATCAATAAACATTCCAAGGAATCTGGAGAAATTTCAGTGCGTAAAGGCCAAGGGCACAAGTTTAAGCTGAAAACCCATGATGTTCGATCCCTCAGCCGGCACTGCATCAAGATCTGCCATCCAACATTAACTATAGAACCACATGGGCAAGAGTACTCTGGCAAACCTTTGCAAAAAAAGAAACCATGTGTTAGTCATGTCCAGAAGTGGTGCCTTCTTCTCTTTGCTCAGAGGCATCTATGATGGACCATCAAATAGTGGAAATGTGGATGGTGGTCAGATGATTCAGTGTTCCAGATCTATTTTGGAAAAACAAGACGCAACATAAGCTGTCTTCAAGAGGGCATATTATCCAGGGACGTCCATACATTTTTCAACAAGTGGCACATGCAAAACCACATGCTGCACACATTACAAAGGCATGGCTGTGCAAGAAGAGGTTATGAGTACTGGACTGGCCTGCCTGCAGTCCTGGCCTGGCCCCAATAGGCAATGTGTGGAGAATTTTGAAAGAAAAATGTAACAACAAAAATCCAGTAATGTTATGTTTTTAAGACGTGGTGCAGGAAGAATGGGAAAACATAACCCCTGAAACATTAAATCGCTTGGTATCTTTTGTGACAAAATGTCTTTTAAGTGTGGTAAAAATGAACACTGCTCACATAAATTAGGGGATAGTTCAAAAGAGAGTTATTCCCACATTGTTGTGAGCAGTGTATTGAGGTTTTATAGGAACTAGCTTGAAAAGTTTACCAATAAATACAGCATGTTCATAAACTCATTCAAAATATTTCTAAGAACTCTCTCTCACTCTTTTTCTCTTGCTCTCTCTCCCCTCTCATGTGTGTGCATGCATTTGTGTCTGTAAGCCTGTTTACGTCCCTGTGCTTTTACTAATATAGCAAACACAAACTAGCTAATAATCAAGTTCACTAAATAATTCTGTTAGTTTGCATCCCCTAATGTTTTCTTCAAAACGCATTGACCAGAAATCGTGTAGCACGAAACTATGGAACAGAGCACAGAGACCAGCAAATTGTAACTCTTTGAGCATAGGGCCCTCTGAGAGCAGGGGCTGTACAATACATCAAATCAGCTGTGAATAGCAATTAGATGGTGGGAAAACAATTTAGACAGTATTTCAATCACAGTCTAGCCATTTCCAAAACACTGTCTGATCTCTCACTTCAGTGCACAATTCCACCATCGTTTATACATAAACTAGATAAGCTTTCTTCATACAACCTTTTTGAGCCTGATCATTCAACATTCTCCATCTGGCCTATGTGCTGTTGGCACTCAGAATAATTCATACAAACACACTCATACCATTACCTGAACGAACAGCAATCCTTGGAAACGCAATAGCAACAGAAGCAACAAAGATTCACTGGAGCTGGTCAAGTAGGTGACATGTGCAATGATTACAACCTGTTCGACAGAACGTTTGAGTTAAAATAATCACTTGGATAATTATGTATTGTTAAAGTGAAATGGCCATCCCACAGTAATATCACATTACCGTCTGTCTTCTGTTTTAAGCCTGTTGGCACCTGGTATTCTTTGTCTTTATATTGTAAGAATCAGTTCATTTAACCTTTACATTGTAGCAGATTAGGAAATTCTTAGTAAGTAATAGTACATAACAGAACCACTTTCCAATGCCATTTTGGCATTTCCATGATTATTTCCATATATATTCTGTTTCTTAAATCCCTTTTATGTAGTGTTGGCTGTGTGAGCAAGGCTCATCACCTTACTTGCAAAGCAATTTAGGAATTAAGAGAGTATATTGGACAGAAAGGGACATAAATAAACGTGGCACAGAATTCCCTGGTCTATTTGAAATACATTAAAGGACTGTCAAAGATGAACAACAATGTGGTTTCTCCTGAAGATCTTGCTATATCTCCAAAGTAGTATTCGATCTAAATAGTTTTCATGTAAATATTTTTATTTACCAAATTCTTATATCACAATGTAACAAGCATTACGTATATATAATTAAACTAATTCAGCAATGCCCATGATCACACATGCAAGTGCACCTGACATGATATTGTGCTTTCACTGTCAGGAACAGCACTAGATATGTTAGCTGAACGACAAAGATTAAATTAATTATTGTTTAAAAAAGTCTAAACTAAAATCAATGAATCTGAAGACAAGATCTTTATTGGTAGTTTGTGTGCAAAGCTATTAAGGCAACAACAAAATATTTTAGTAAATTTAAAGTGTAATCAATAGCCAGCCATATGTGTAAAGCAACAAACAGACAGCATTTTAACAGAAGTTTAACAATACTACTTGATTCATTATTAAATTACTTACATTTCTTGGGGGTAATTTATAAGATTTTCATTCTTGATCAACTTCCATATATGTATGCTGAAAGTTGAAACTTCTGTGTATGCTTTTGCTTAACTACACTGTAATAATTGTTATTTACACATCAGGAAAGAGTGCTATGTTGCATTATTCTATAATATAATGTTGTCATAATATTTACATATTGAATGTTTTTCATTAACAATGCTCAGCGGGCCAATTAGAGTTAAACGTTGAATCCTAAGGTAAACTTCAGAATTTATTAGCATTCGTGTTGTCATCCTTTCTTCATTTATGTATTTATTTCTACAAATGCTGCTGGAATGTAGTCCAAAGTCCATAGTATACACACCTAGTTATCATTTCTAAAGGAATAAACATAACCTAACATGCATTCAAGCTCCACATGTTTGTGCCAAAATCAGATGGCCCAGAATGATTTCACAATGATCCATATTACATCTTGTGGTGTTATTGAATTGGCTTTCTCATGTGGCCCATAAAATTTGATTCAGGAGACCCTTGTGAAAAGACCATAACAGGCAGCACTATCAGTCAGATCTTCTTTGGTCTTCAAATTGTAGCAATGCTTTTATGTGTTTTTACGTGCAGACTAATACTCCAGGAATATATTTTACCACAAAGATCTAAACAAGCATTTTCACTAGTATCCATGGACATTGTGGCCCCAACATTTGTGTGTGTGTGTGTGTGTGTACATAAATTATAAGGGTATGCACATATTATTTTGAAATAATCCCTAACAAAACCAGCGGGTAATGATGGAAGAAAGTACTAAGCCTGGTAAGCACAGAACTGAGCTCATGTAAAGGGAAGGTATGCTGGCCAGCCAATCGTATAAACCACACATACAGATGAACTGAGTCAATGCATAAGGAAATATGTGAGATAAATGTGATTAACATACATACTGTCAAGCAGCTGGATATAACTAAAGCTAGACAGCAGCTAAACACACCATCATGAGGTAAATGTAAATGTTTAGTGTTCAGGATTAAAGAGAATAAGTGATTAAAAGTGAGAAAAAAGTTTTTTTTTTTTTTTTTGTTAAAGTCCCCTTACAGGCCATGTCAGGTCTTTTTGTTGTTGGGTATTTCAGCAAATGGATATGCAAATATTTATTTCCAAGGAAAACAAGCACTCAGCCTTGTGTAAGTAAATTAGCAACATTAAAAAAAACTTTCCAATGCATATTTAGACAAGCATTTTAAAGCTTTACTAAAATAGTGTAGTACCTGTTACATAAATAAATTAATACTTGTTGCACAAGTGTAGTGAAGTGATTCATCCAGATCATGATATAACATCATTTTAAATCGCTTTGTTTGGTAATAGTTATATAATAAATACAATTACTAAATTAGGTTAAACGTAATTAAAAATATGTACATGTACATGTAATTCGTAATTATTGCACCATACAGTAAATAACTGACTATATATATATAACAGAGATCATGATTATTTGAATGAATATAGCTATTTATTGGGTTATTTTTGTTGTATTGTATAAATTATTGAAATGCCATTGATAATAAAACGGATCATTTAGTTTTATATAATTGCATTTAAACAGCATGTAGAATTACAAAAGGAGCTAAAAGTTCTCCATATTTTGTACGTCGAACCAGTGACGTTACAACCAGTGACGCCTATAGGCTGTAATCTCAACGTTAAAACTCGTGTGGCAGTATTTATTAGTATAGGCTACATTACATACAGTGCATTACAATAATGACATGGGGATAGGTTAATATGTATTTATATATTATGCTTCGACAACTAATAACAAAACAAATAATTATAAACTAATGTAGGTATCAATGCAAGTTTTTACACAGTCCGTTTCTAAAAGATCTGTATCCGCTTCTCTCACCCCTCTCTCTCTCTCTCTCTCTCTCTCTCTCACACACACACACACACACACACACACACACACAAGCAAGCGTACGTCCTGCTCTTAATTTTTAAACCACGTGACAGTGGGAGTGAGTAAAGTTTAAATTCCCTTTTAGAAGGCCAACTCAATTCAGCCCCTATAAAAAAAATCATCCCCTTTATAGAGACACGTCTGTTGCACGATACAGTGTAACGGGCCTGTTTTGAGAATCCTCTACAAAGGAGCCCTGGGGTTTTGTATCCGAGTCAACAAAAACAAAGGTAAGAGCAAAAGTTTTTGGAACCAGCACACGTGAGTATTTTAAACGCAATCTTAAGGAGTAGATACAAAAAGGTGTTGTGTATCTGCGTCAACCCAGGTGCCAGTGCAGGCCTCGAGTATACACCAGCTCATCAGTTCACAGCACTGCTCATAACTGAGAATTAGGGACGTATTACTCTTATTGAACTAATTACTGTACGTCGTATTTAATACAAAATCGGCGTTTATGTCAGTGAATTGTCGTTTGGTTATTAGGGTGGCACAGCTTGAACAGGATGACTTCATAGTTGTGGGTTTCGAATGGCCGCCTACTAATTCCAAGGTTTTAAAGTTAAAAATAAATCACAGGATAAGCTCAAAGCTATTCTCTGTCAATTGTACAAAATATAATCACGTTAAACCGAGTGGCTAAAGGTAGGTTAATAGATCACAGTAAAGATCAGTAAAAGATCACTGTACATTTCAGACGCTATTATATATTATTTTTTTCTTTATTAATGCATTTCCGCCATTTCGACGGCAATCTAAAATTCGTTAGTACATGTAGTTTATTAAAGATATGTGATGTAAGCAATAACAGAGCCACATCTTGAAAATAACTGTATATAAAATGTAGATATGATGCAAAGTATACCTTGGATAAAGGCCTAATGTACACCTGACCACCTTCACTAGGTTTCCGCTTATCATCCATGTTTGAGCAATAAAATAATTTATGCGCTCCATTACAGACATTAACAAATAACAATTAACAAATGTTATAGTCTATTTTTTATTAGCAATAATAATTATAATAATAAGAAAGAAAGTAAACATACATATGATCTTTAAAATATTATTTTAATGGGCTGAAATATTCAATCTTATACATTTTTAAATATTATGGTCACAACATGCTCAAGTAGTTACACTTGTTGGCTTCTGTATTACAATGAAGCCTTTATATAGACCAGCTCAGCATGTGAAGGTGTCAGTAGCCTAGTTTACTAGATAAATCGAATCGAGTTCGAGTTATTGATTCCGTAAAACTCATCCATAGCTATTTGACACCTTTAATTTTTGAAGATGCAACTGTTCTGAAAAGCACAATCCATGGATGATGTCCGATTAGTCTATGAGGAAGACACGGAGGGGTGGTTAGGGGCAATATTTTTTTTCTATTATCCGCTAAACTGACAAGCGGTTTGGGGTGAGGCGGGTGTAGCTGCTGCAGAAACAACGCCAAAGCCGCACCGGCCTACAGGCAGCTCCAGGTGATTTATCGATCTTTCAGCGTTATGCTTCGAGTCATTTACTCCAAAACCGCAATCATATTTCACTGGAAATGGAAAAAAAAATCCTTAACCTCAAGCTCTCTCAAATAAAAGCGTGCGTGTATGGATACAAATAAGCAATTTGAAAAATACCACAGCATCACGCTGTGAAACTTTAGGACAAATCACATTAGACAAGTTGTTGTAGCTCAAAAAGGTTAGGCCTACTGCAGATCATACTGCACGATTCTCGACTTTACTGTCAGACTGCCAAGCCATGCACCTGACCTTGAAATGGACTCCGGCATTCTTAAATTATTCTAGTTTGTTTATGCAAAGTATACAATGGCTGCACTCTTAAAATAAAGATATGCCTTCATTAAAGTAACAATTTTTATATAATCGATTTATTAGTGCCAGATTGAACTTGCGTTACTGTGCAAAAGTCTTAGGTCTTTTAGATTTTGATTAGATTGGCTATTTCTGCAGTGGTATAGTGACCACATAAAGCATATTGTTGACGATTGGACCCCAGAAATGACAAACTTCTTGATACTTCACTCCATAATACCTCCTATTTTACACTGATTTCTCCAAGACCAGTCCTGATCAAGCGTCTTCTGAGTGTAGAAAGGACACTTGGCAAGCCGATTAATGCTGACAGATACTGCTAATGCTATTTAAGTGTAAGGGGAGGTAGCCTTTGGAAGCGTTTTTTTTATTTTTCTTTAAAAAAATTCAATAATGCACGCAAAAGTCATGTATTTTCAGTTTGTATTCTAACAAAGATAATGAGAAATAATCATATTTGGCCATTAAACCATTGCTAAAACCATATTATGTCTAATCTAACGGTGGACTAAGACTTTTGCACATTAGACTGATTTGTTTTATATTCTATACAATACTATATCCCCACCAAAAAGAATCGTTAACGTTGATATTTATGACGGGAATGTGTAAATACGATTAAATAACCAACCATCGATGGTATTTAAGGAAAGACTACACGGTTATTTCATGTCATCTATTAAAAAGCGCAAAATGTATTGTGTTCATTTAACCGTAACACAATCACTGGAGATTTGTGTCTTCCACCTGAATGATAACGTGCTTTTTCATGGAGCTGAATAGTTCTTGCTTGTGTGTTAGAGGAGCAGATTCTGGCTCGCCTGTAGGTGTTGTTATCGAGCGGCGACGTCAGTGATGAGACTTGAGAAGGGAGGGGGGAGCGCATGCATGTGAGAGAGCTCAGTAATTCACCCCAACAAATCAAGCTCATCAAGCTTCTTTTTTGTATTTCCAAGACAACATCATGTCTGAGGTCGCTTTTTCAAAGCAGGCGCTGTGATTCTTTTCTTTTAATCCGTATTTTTCTTTCTTTCTTTTTGAGAACTGAGCCCTCGCGCCAAAAAACCGTTACATTAGTGACAGCTGGAGGTAGGAGATGCTGAGCAGACAGTGAGAGCACCAGCCCTTAAACTGTTGGACCGTACAGTCCTGCATAGCACAGAGAAGACTCCATACTGCATTTTGGAAAGGGATGGAGGGCTTCAGCACCTAATCGATTATTTCAGGAGTAATATTTATAACTGGATGTGTGATCACAAATCAAAGGCGGTAGATTTGGGAAGTTTCTGACTGACCGCAGCGCAAATTTAAGCCGCTAAATGACCTACTAGGATTGTCTCATCCTGCTACTATCCAGGAAAAGTGTGAAAATATTACAACCAACGTCCGGGAAGGCATTGAAGAAATAAGAGAGCTGTTGGTCTGTTCATTGGTAAGCTGTCTGCTAAGTTGTTGGGGTTATAGTTTTAAAATCTTCTATTTTGTAGTATTTGTTTTGAAGAACATCGACATATGCATGCACGGCCTATAAAGATCCTTACAGGCTATGAATAATGTAATTATAGTCTGTAGTTTAACAGCTCTGCATGTCAAATGAATACACAGTGTAGTAGACTACGAAACACTCATGGCTGCGATTGCCTAAATGTAAGCATGCATCTTCAAAATATTGCTTTTCATATGAAAACTTTAAAAATGGTATCCGTTCTATTATTTTACATTTTTAATCAGTAACGGTTGCCTATGAGCTGCAGCAGATCACGCTCTATACATATACATGCTCTATAACTAATGTAACTCAATATCAATAGCATTTCCAGTAATAAGCCATTCCTAGTGTTTAGATTTGGCCTATTGTTGAATAATATGTAAAAAAAAAAATTCGTTTATTCGTCAATTGAATTATGAATTAACTATTACAGTTTAATATCTACCGTATTCTAGAGTTTCTAAAGAACAAGGACGCAGGCTGTGGCCTGTTACTACCTAATGTGTTCATGAGCAGGCGGTAATTATAGGAATTCAGAGAAGGTTTACATTTCTTACAAGTGTAAAAGGTTTTTTGTTTTAAATAAGTAAAGCAAGTGTTATTTTTAATTATTGGAAGTAATTAAAATGTGCCCAAACGTGTATTTAAACTATGTGTGGTTACTTTTATGTGGCACGCAACATTTAGAAGATTAAAATAAAATAAGTATCTGGAGAGTTTGTTCAGCTTTTTGTGAAATGTTTACATGCAACTTTATAAACGAAGGGAGCGAGTTCGGTTGGCACAGTTTTCATTCTCCTCTATTATCACAGCCATACATTGTGTTAAGCAGCAAACTTTAACATCTTAGCTATCAACTGTCAAAGCACGTTTTTTATTATCCATAACCAATTATACACTGCGCATTTGTGCCAGCCAGGCTCAATACGTGATGACTGGCACAAGTTATGTGGACAGCTGGCACAATGGTAAAAACGAGACTAAATAAGCAGAGAGACTTTAGAACTTCTAATTTGACGAATAGCAATATATTACTTTTTTTTTTTTTAGGAAAAAAAAACTTTATTCGCGTATAACACGTAGTACAAACGTTTTAATAACCCTAAATAAGAATGATCAATTGGCAAAATTTAGTTAGTGATCCAAAATTGTTTTAAAATAAAGCCTGTGAGTTGCAATCAGAGTCACATCATATAACAATT
>JAUZST010015296.1:0-10267 GCA_034779995.1 Parotocinclus haroldoi | reverse complement strand
GCAAGCCTAGGGCGACAGTGGCAAGGAAAAACTCCCTGAAAGTAGAAGGAAGAAACCTTGGGAGGAACCAAGACTCATAAAGGGACCCGGGTGGCCCAGATGTTCATTGAATAATTACGTTGCGGTCTCCGGGAGGGTTATTTAGTCACCATGTTAAACTCTGTAGTCTGTAGAAAACCCCTACAATGGGCACACTAGTGTCCAAACCGGACCCTGGAGCTATGGAAGAAAGTCGTTTGTTCAGGTTGGGTTTTTTTTCCATCACACGGACTTTTGGGCGTTATTGCACTATATGTGCTCTGTCTGTCTGTGGGTTATTTACAAAAAAAAATATCTCAAGTTCTCTGGTTTGTTGTCATGAACATTTGTTATGTCCTTCGTCTCTCGCTTTTCTTGTTGTCATGCAAATTGTTCCACTAAAGTTTGTTGATTGTTTTTGTGTGGGTACCTTGGCCTGCTGTTAAATACGTTTGCTGTCAAGCTGCCTTTAACGACGACTGTTTTCAGAACTGCGAACAGAGACGCAAGGTCAGCTGTTTCTGGCAGTTCAGTCTAACGACGTACGTAGATGATGCTCACACATTAAAACCATAGTTGAGATATTATCACAGATCATGCATATCTCACACCCCGAATGCACTGGGTGAGGTTGTGCTCTGAAACTCTTCATTCGCATGAAACAAACATTGTTACGGACCATGTTTTTTTTTTGGCTGTATATTGGATCCAGATAGACGGGAGAAAGTCGCCGTCTGGCGTTGCCAAAGAGTAACCCGTACATCACGGCTTGAAAATGTAGGCATTTAAGGACTTTCGTGCCTTACTTCCTTCTATTGTAAATGCTTTTTGTTGGTTTGTATTTGCTTTTTATTACTTTACTCCACAGTGCTGCCTGATACACTCAGCTCCAGGTCGGCTGATGTGGATATCCTCCCAGCTGGCTGCAAGCCTTTATCTGTGACACCCTTCCTTTCTCATTCTATTTCACACTTCCTTCTTTCACTGCATCTCTAGATCGTCTCGATCTCTACACTTGAATGTTGTTTACCCCCCTTTTTTTTTTTTACTCTATCCACATTTCTCTAAAACCTACCCATAGCCGTTTAGGCTCTCTAAAGAGACTTTCTGTTCCACATGCTGAATGCTCTGTGAAACATTTACGGGAGTTTGTTTTAAGACGTGCCAAGCTCAAAGTTCAGGTGTTCAAGCTGGGTGTATGCTCGCTTATCAGCCTCTTATTTCAGCAAACACACACACACTATCGTTTGTTCAGGTTCCCAAGGTCTTGGAAGGGTCCTGGGGCGGTTCTGAAACACAATGTTTTGTGCATTTGTTCATGTCATCCTACTAAAGAGTTCACACGCAGTCCTACACTTTTGTGGTGCTTCTAAACGTCCAGAACATACATTTCCTTTATTTAGGATACATTTGCATTTTTAAATTTACATTTACAATTTACAATCCAGCAGCTTGGCAGAGGTGGGATTTGAACCCTGGACCATCAGGTCTAGAGTCCAGTGTCTTAACCGCTAGGCTACCACATTCCTGGTGGAGACGCTCTTATCCAGAGCGACTTACAGTCTCACAATCCAAGCAATTGTGTGTTAAGGGCCTTGCTCAGGCGCCTGACTGTGGGGATTTGAACCCTGGACCTTGTGGTCGATTGTGTAGTACACAGTCCCACATAGTACAGCTATGCGTAGAACTTATCGAGTGAATTTCTCCCATAAGGAATAGTGTAAATTGAATGAATAGGCTGTAGAATATCCTCCAGAAAATCCATGCGAGAAAGTTTACAGTGGATTTTTATATAAAGAAAGAAAAATTACTCATGCCTTTCAATTTTACCTGTCGGCAGGTGTCGATAGGCTTTGCTCGTAGAACATTTCTGTCATTCAGACGTCTGTTAAATGCATATAAAGCATATTTATTATTACAATTCTGTTGTGAAACACGTAATTCCTTAATCTGCAGTATTGGTACAATATCACCATCTAGTGTTGTAGTAGTAGTGTAGTGTGGTCATTGTGAGTTTGTTAGCTATTTGTTTTGATTAATATTTAATGCCTTGATTATATACGCTCACTGACAAATAAATTAATGCCCCCAGACAAAAGTTGCTGCGAAACTCGGCGTGCCATTATCTTTCAGGCACATATGTAAATAGGTACATGTGTAAATACAGGTGTGGTCTGACGCTGGACCTTGTCCCATGAGGGCATCAAAGTGATTCGTCCTATAAAAAGACTCTCAATGGCTACTTTTGGGTAGTGTACCTCTTGGCGTTGCTGCTGTAATGCACTCAGACATTTTGCTCAGTTGATAGACTTCGAGAGGAGTTCCGTGATAGAACTGAGAGAATTTCGCAGTCGGGACGGTTGTCTTAACGAATTACCTATTGGCCCTAGGCCGTTCTGACCTAGCCCAGATGGCCCAAACAGACCACAAGTAGAGACGATAATTTGACAAGCACGAGCAGCCACCCACCGTTTTTTTTTTCCAATGTCCAGACGCAGATATTATAGTTGGTCACTGCTAGTAGTGATACGAAGGATGCTAACACCTCATGGCAGGGCTCCCAACCGCTATTCTTCTGCGGGATGCTCAGACCCACACAGAGCAAGGATTTCTCAGGAATGTTTCTGTGAGATTGGGACACTTTCACGGCCTGCTCAGTAGCCAGATTGATCACCCATCGAGCATTTACGTGACCAGCGGGTACACCCGCTTTGGCAACCCACAAGTATGTAGGATCTACAGGCGATCCAGGCCCAGCTGCAAAAATCCTGTGTGCCACGGGATACCAAACGGAACTCATACTATCTTGTGTCCAGGCTAGAGGCAAACCAACAAGGTACAAGAGCCCCCTTTTCATTTGTCCACTTTTCCACAATAAAGGTATCCTTTCAGACTGAAGTCACTACATTCTCACGTGTCAGGTTTGTCCTATTTGGAAACTTAGAAACTGACACAAAGGGTTTTCTAGAGAAGGCCGAGATTTTGTGATAGTGTTCCACATGCAGGTAGAAGTCATATGATACGGAAAACTGTTCAGTGGAAACCCAGATGATGTCACCAGTCATCATGAAGGTATGTTAATACGGGAATCCCAGGAAAGGAATCGAGGTGAGATTCTGAGGAATTGTGCTGAGATTTTAAACTGACTTCAAACCGTTATTCTGACTTCCTGCAGCTCCCTAGCTGGACAATCCTCAAAATCTGTCAATTGTGCTCGCTGGGTGTGAAGTGGAAACAGTGGCAGCACGACTGCTGACTGGGGCGTTGCAATGGATGATCATGCAATAAGAACAAAAACTGGGTGTAGCGTAAACATGGTGCCAGCGTGGATCAGAATGCCCAGGGTCCTTGGATCCTCCAGTAAGGTCCTTAACCCAGAAGTTATTCGATGGTAAAGGCTGTATCAATTGTAATGCTTCACACACACACACACACTACTATCTATGGATGGGAAATTTCTTTTTGTTGTAGAACCACACTTCCTGTTGCGTTATATAGACGAGTGTTTGTGGACTCCCCTTCTAAGTAATAAGCTAAGTGTATAAGCTCGCCTTATACACATGGCTAATATGGAATCTTATTCAAAATAAGACTGGATTGTGGAGCGCGTGTCCAGGTTTAAGAAACATTCATACGTTATGCGCATTTCAGTAGTAAACAGGAAACTAGCTCGGTTTTCATGCTTGGCAGGACATGCGTGCCTTAAGTGGAACATTTGTCTCACTCGGTGTGTTTGCAGATCTTCATCTGTAAATGTTTATCTAGACCGCCTTCACCTTGTTGATCAGGTACCAACTGGTTTTCTCAGATGCTTCGTTCAGTCGATGAAGAGGAACATGTACGTTTTAGGAGAGAATCCTTGAACGTACAGTATAAGGGCCATTTTAATTCGGGGCAGTTCAGTCGTTTTGAAAAAGGTAGAAAGTTTTTATGTATGTATAAAACCCAGTGAGCTAATGCATTGCTGCTTAAAGGCACTTTTTGCAAGGTCTAATTTGTAAAACTCTACACAGCACAGTGCAAAAGTCCTAGGCCACGTCTTAAGCAATGTAAAGAGTTCCTTTGTGCCGAACCATTCGGTGCATAACTTGGTATTGATAAGAACATTTGTAGTCGGCAAAATGCAAACCCAGACCTAGCCTGCAAAGAAAGCTGAAATCCAATCTCATTCAGATTTGTTTCTATAGAGCTTTTTACAGCAGAGCGTCGTCTCCAATCGGCTTCATAATCTTATATGATCTTAAAAGGCCAATCCCAAATGGAGCAAGCAAACCTAGGGCGGCAGTGGCAAGGAAAAACTCTCTGAATGTAGAAGGAAGAAACCTTGGGAGGAACCAAGAATCAAAAAGGGACCCCTCCTGCTTGGGTGGCCCGGATGTTCATTGAATAGTTAAGTTGTAGTAATAGTAAAATGAAGTAAAGAATATCCTTTAAACCAAATCAAAAATAAAAACTCCTGCATCTTCAGAATGAAATGAGACGCTGAGAAGGAAGGAATCTGGAAGGAATCTCACTGATGAGGTCTCAAATTGAAACGCCTTCATGTTATTTCAGCAAATGGAACCTGTTCTGTGTTAATACTCAAGGTTTTTTAATGATTTCTTAACAGCAGTGGAAAACTGTGTGCAGGTGTTACAGAGTGGCAGACGATGGATGTTGTTTTTCATTTGTCTTGTAGAAATGCCTAGATACAACACAATGCCTTTGTGTGGCGGTCTTCGTCCGGTGTGACGTCACTAAAGGTGCTGTCTCTGACTGGTGGATTGTCAACACTGCAGAGACACCGATGTGGTGTTGGTGGTGTGTTCGTGTGTGTCATGCTGTCACGAGTGGATCAGACAGCAGTGCGGCTGGAGTTTTTAAAGACTTCAACGTCACTGCTGGACTTAAAATACACCCAGCCAAAAAATGTCAGGCCACCGGCACTAATGAAGGATTAGAGGATGATTCATTGACAAACCATTGTGCAACCACGGATGAGCCACTGTTTCTGACATCTCCAAGGTGGTGCTATAGGGTGACTGTCTCTAATAAAGTGGACAGTGTGTTGTTACTAGACTTGCCAGTCCATGTGGGCGTTACACGAGCATTTTCGCAATGATGCAACTTGAGTACGGATGAGCCATAACGTTGAAACCCCCTGTCTGATGCTGTGCCATCAGAACAGCACAACATCGGATCCATTAAGCCATGGACTCCACAATCCACAAGACCTCTGAAGGTGTCCATGTGGTAACTGATCTCCAGATGCTTAGAAGCAGGTCTTTCAATTCTTGTAAACTGTGAGGCAAGTTCTTTCCGGATCGGACCTGCTTGTCCAGTTATCACCACACTTGCTTATTACTGCAAATGAACTCTCTTGCCCTTTTTGCATTTTGGCTCTTCCAGGGTTTCTTCCTTGCCACTTGCCACTTGCTCGATTTGGGACTGGCTCGAGATATTAGAAGATCATCCAAAGTTGTAAATAAATCTGACTTGACTGATGAATTCGGGAGCCAATCAATAATTTGAGATTTGCCACGTTACTTAAACTTGTCGTTGACCGTGTTGCAGGGTGCACTGTTCTGCTGAAAGAGGACACTGGCGTTAGGTAGTGCTGTTGCCATGAAGGGTTATAGCGGGGTTAGGTTGGGTATGTAAGAAAATACGTGCCAGATTGGCATCCATATGAATGCTGGGGCCAAAGGCCATTTTCCAGCAATGCGTTATTCACAAAATCACACTTCCTCTTGCCTTCCCGGTGCACATGTATGATTTAGTAG
Source organism: Parotocinclus haroldoi (assembly GCA_034779995.1). Taxonomy (NCBI): domain Eukaryota; kingdom Metazoa; phylum Chordata; class Actinopteri; order Siluriformes; family Loricariidae; genus Parotocinclus; species Parotocinclus haroldoi. Next base: position 4,487 of record JAUZST010015296.1, on the reverse strand, counting down.
AACATTGACATCGACAGGCCAGGTCACCTTCTTCCATTGTTCCATGGTCCAATTGTAAGCCTCCCATGCCCATAGTGGGCGCTTTCAGGAGATCACGGGGGTCAGCATGGGCACTTTGATCGGTCTCTGCCTACGTACGCTCGTAGCCAGAAAGCTGTGATGCAGTGGGTCTTCTTTTGGTAGATACTTAACGCTGCTTTCTTGGAACACCTCAAAAGGACCTCATGTTCAGGAAATGCTCTGACCTAGTTGCCAGGCCATTAGGACTCGGCCTGTGTCAGAGTCGCTCAGATCCTTATGCCCGCACGTTTTTCCTGCTTCCAATACACGAACTTCATTGCTGATCAATTGCTTCATGGACTGGGGTGGCCTGGTGGTTAAGGTACTTGACTGTGGACCAGAAGGTCCAGGGTTCAAATCCATTGGGTCCCTGAGCATGGCCCTTAACCCACAATTGCTTGGATGGGTTAGGTGTCGTAGGTAATATTGAATATGCTTTAATATACGGACAATACCCTCCGCCAAAAAGCAAGTCCACAACAAATGTGCTGCTGCTACACAACAGTAACAATTCCCTTCAGTATGCTACAAGAGGCTTGTGTTACACCAGCTAGAAATGTGCTAATGAGCGTAGATTAAATGAAATGTTCTCTAAAACGGACGTTAATTAAGAATTAAAAGATAGAATTTACTTATTTTTTAGGGTCGTTAGCGTGTCAGTAATTGGCAACGTGTCAGTGGAGTGTCAGTTTTGGTAGGAAAAAAGTCATCAAAGCTCTTCAAAAGCCACAGTTGAGTCCAGAATTGATTGGATTGTAAGACTGTTTTAATGGTAAGTCGCTCTGGATAAGGGTGTCTTTCAAACGTTGGAAATGTAAACGTATATTTGTATCGGTAAATCCCACCAACTCTGCATATTAAACCCAAACGTTTATTTCCAGGTTAACACCAGATAATAAGCGCCTCCTGTGGGAGAAGCGGCACTTTTGCCATGCTGACAGCAGCCACTTGCCTCTGATCCTAGCCAGCGCGCCCAGCTGGGAGTGGGCATGCCTGCCTGATATCTATGCACTACTGCACCAGTGGAGATGTTCCAATCACCTGGATGGGCTTGGTTTGCTGCATGCCACGTAAGAATTTGCTTCCCAGTCTTGCCATTTAAGTATATTTTTAAGCATTAAATAATTTGCCCCAAACTGCTACTTCCATACATACATTCGCCACCTTTTGGTCCTTTGAATTGTTTTCAATTGTTTTGAATTGTGGCATTGGGGAGTTTTCTTCAAGTTGTCACATTTGGCATGAATGCGAAGTTTTTCCCCCTATTTTTTTTATAGTTCTATTACAATGAAGAGTCTTAGAAATAATGGTGTGTATATATAGTGGCATGATGGTATATCTGATCTGGCCTCGGACTGTTGCCATCGCCGGGCGCTTTATTAGTAACAGTGTGGTTATGAAGCTTGTTCTGTTGGGTTTCGATCCTGAAACTGGAGAGGCCGCAGATGAACATTGTTATTATGAGCCGAAACCGAGATTAATTTAGCTTTGTGACACGGTGGGTTATAATGCTAGACCTGTAAATGATAAGATGCCAACAAGGCTCACATTGGCTATGGATTTTGGCTGAAAGCGTGGAAAAGAAAACATCGCCCACACTAAAAAACCAACTTGACCATTCTGGACGGTTGACGCAAGATGGGCTGGGGTAATGGATTCATGTTGTTGTTGCTGTCGGCGCGTTATGACCCAATTTAGCAGAAATTTAAAAAGAGATTTATCAGAGCATAAACTTTAAACTGTGCGGTTTGCTGAGCCTTTGATCACTGCTGTCTCAGCATTCTGTTACTGGCTGACAGAACCTGGGCTTCTGCTGTTGTAGCCCATCTGCCTCAAGGTTAAAGGAGTCGCTCCTTCATTGCTCACCACAAGAGAGTTATAATCGGAATTTGCGTGACCTCATTCCTCTCTCTTTTATTTATTGCGCTCAAGCTAACACCGTAAGAAACACTCAAACCAGTCTCAAATTCGTAACCATGATTGACCCATGTTGGTGATTTACGATTTTATTTTTATTTGATCCGCTCCCTGTGCAGGAAACCAGTTCCAGTGCATTGCTTTCGATGGTGTGGATCTGTATCTGAAGTCAGTGACCTTCTCTTTTCTCGTGGGGTTGTTTAGATTTCCGGATCAGGAGTGCAGGCGCACAGCTGTTCAGTGGATGGACTCCATCTCCGACCCTGAACTGTTGGACTTTCTTCCACAGTTTGTTCAGGTAACATGATCTTCGGTCTTCTCCTAGATTCTTTTTTCCTCTGCTGTTTTATTCAAACTATTTTACCGTTTCTGTCCTTGACCAGGCCCTGAAGTACGAGTGCTACCTGGATAGCCCTCTGGTGCGCTTTCTGCTGCGCAGAGCCGTCGGAGACATGCGCGTCGCTCACTGCCTCTTCTGGTGTGTGCTGCGTTCATCCTGCACAGAGACGTAGACTCGCGCAATGAAACTGAGACCGAATGAGGCTAATTGTTTCCTACACACACACCTCATACCAAAGCGTCTGCATCTGAGATTCATTAAAAATTCCACTCTAGTCGAATGTTTAAACCAGCCACAGTGCCACCTGCTGGAAAGTGGAGCTTCATGCTTGAGTATTTGGCTAACCAGAGCACATGCTATTCGGCCCTGAATTTTGCTTAAACGACCTGCATGTAGGGCATGTGAAAGGTGTGTATTTGTTGCAGGATGCGTGCGTAGACGTAGTGCGTAGTCGAATGCCATATTGGATGCAGCAGGACAAAAACATGGCGTTGCAAACATAGTGAAATTGTAAAATCCCCTCGCACAGGTTGCTGAAGGACACCCTGCAGGACTCGCAGTTCAGCGTACGCTATCAGCACCTGCTGGCTGCTCTGCTCTGCTGCTCAGGCCGAGGTCTCCGCGAGGAGTTTGATCGCCAGTGCTGGCTGATCAACATCCTGGCTAAAGTGGCACAGCGTGTCAGAGACGCATCGCCTTCATCAAGACTGGTCAGAACGCTCAACTTGTATTCCTCGTTTAAATAAACCCCTAGTGCTGAGCGTACGTTTTCTCTTTCTCTGCGTGGGCTTCTGGCCTTCTGGGATTTTGTCAGCCGTGATCATTCGACGCAGTTTCTGCAGATTTTCCTGAGCAAATATTAAAAATCCATGCTTGTGAGAAGGAGCCAGGACTTCAGCTGGTGTTTTCCTCTGTTTTTGCACCTAGGCTGTTCTGAGGGAGGGACTGGACGAGGTCAAGCAGTTCTTCACCATAAACAGAAACTGCCGCCTTCCGCTGAATCCTGGTCTGCTAGTCAAGGGAATTAACATACAGGTATGCGGTCTGATCGCCGTCGTGTTGCTGTGTTTCGATTTGCCAACTGAGTGGAGAACAGCTCAGTTCTCGAGATGAAGAGAAGGTTCTTTGCAAAGATCTTTACAAAAGAGGAAGATGGCGTAAGGCTTACGTCCTTACGGGCTTCAAAGTTCCTTCAGGGCTCAAAGTTGTAACTTATTCGGTCCTGTTTTTGTGTTCTCTTTTGTGATCTCCTTATGCCCCTAGTCCTGCTCCTACTTTAACTCCAATGCTGTGCCCCTCAAGCTGTCGTTCCAAAACATGGATATATTGGGTGACAACATCAACGTCATCTTCAAGGTGCCTCCTCTCTGCTTCTATTGTCAGTTATGTTGTTGTGCTGTACCATTTGTATAAGAAGGTTGAGGAACGTTACCGTGTTTATTCAGTCAGGAGATGACCTGCGGCAGGACATGCTCACTCTACAGATTATCCGCATCATGAACAAGATCTGGATTCAGGAAGGACTGGATATGAGGATGGTCATCTTTTGCTGCTTCTCCACTGGCCGTGGCCGAGGTGTGTGCCTGGACATTGGCAGATTTGGACCTGTTCATGCCTACAGATTCGGTGTTTTCAGTGTGCCGTAGAGATGGCACACACCAGGCGTATCGGTATCAACAGTTGGCTGATAGCCCCGTGACGTTTCTGAATGTGGGAGAAATGAGTGTCTTGAGAATCGGGAAAAGTCATTGAAAATATCCCTGAAAAAAGTTTTATCCAGCCAGCATATCGGTTCTGAGGTGTAAAGGTGTGCACTGATTGCAGTGCGATCCCACCAACCGGAAGCTGTGTAATTTATTCTTTAAAAAAAAATCATCATAAACGTCTTATTCCTAAAAAAAAGAGATTCTAATGTGTATTGTGCCAAGCTGGAATTGATACCAAGAGACCCATTTGGGTTTTTTGTCCTTAAATAATAATCACAAATATGGCAAAAGACCATATCTAAGCAAATCGTTCCAGCCCATAATTACTACTGTACAAAAAAGTCCTGAACGTTTTTAAGTGCAGGGGCCAAAACTTGCTTTGCTATTATTTAATATACATTTAGTATTTATTTAATTAACATCTAGGCCGCCCATGGAGGACGGGTCCCCTGTTGAGTCTTGGT
>JAUZST010015295.1:0-10267 GCA_034779995.1 Parotocinclus haroldoi | reverse complement strand
GTGTGTGTGTGTGTGTGTGTGTGTGTGTGTGTGTGTGTGTGTGTGTGTGTGTGTGTGTGTGTGTGTGTGTGCGTCCACTTACTCTTGTAGTCTCAATAGATGTGCCTTGATGCGTTGAGAACAGAATGTTTTACTGAAATCATGAAAGGGTTTCTGGAAAGACTATACAGTCTTTTTGTGATTAAGATTCCATCAAGCAGCTATCAGCAACCATTATCCCACTTAATTCATCTTGGTGGCAACATTCATCAAGTAAATCAACTGAAACAAATCACTAATTGTTATTTATATATTCATTCAATTTTTATTGGCTGTCTGCAGAAAATTCTTCATATGACACATTTTGAGCAAATGAAGCTTATTCCAAACTCACAGCTAATACAAAACCCAATCAGAAAAATGCAAGGTTTAAACAAACAAACAAAAAATGTGTTTATGCAAAATCAGGCTTGTTGGCATCATCTCTGAAGAGAGTGGTATCATCGCTGGTATTGTGTGTGCCCAGAATGGGAGCTGGAGACCCGCATCACCAAAGCACTCAAGCAGGAACCAGACCATGGCACTTACCAATGTACTTTCTGCTGTGGGGTCCCAGGTTAGGACTTCCGGGCATGAGCATGCAGCAGGGTTGCGAATTTTAGGTGTCATTTCTAGAAGGAGGGTACGATACTGTCATGTTGAACGTCCAGTGTCCAGCATTAAATTTAACATACCTGGTCCCCATTCACACCTGAAACCTTGTTAACATTATTGAGTCACATGATACTCAGGAAGGAATGGGGATGGCTAATTGGGCACACATTGGCCAATGTTTTTTACTTAGGGGTGTACTCACGTTTGTTACCAGCGTTAACAGTTATAAGACATTATAAAATAGTAACAAAATGTGTATACATACATATTGTAGGTTCGAATTGGGTTGTTTTCATGTTGGAATACCCAGTTTCAGAGGGGAATGGATCATGCTGTGCTTTAGTATGTCACAGTACATGTTGGAGTTCATAGTTTCCTCAATAAACTGTAGCTCTCCAGCCGGCAGCACTTGTGCAGCCCTGTACTATGAAATTCCCACCACCATGCTTGACTGTAGGCAAGGCCCACTTGTCTTTGTACTCCTCACTTGGTTGCCATCACACATGCGTAACACCATCTGTTATCTTCCATTCTGTGATAGCAGTGATGCAGAAAAGTGCATTGAGATTGTACGGCAATGTTAATTCCTTTACGATGACATATTCTCCAGGGACGTCCATGCATTAAATCAACAAGGCAATGCAAATCAACTTAAAGAAAAAGTTAAGACTGAAATATAGCAACCCCTTGCAAAATTTTAATTAAACATTTCAATAATATTATCACATATTTGTTGAGCAATTGGAGATCATCTGCCTACCTTTGCTCTTCAAAGACTCAGCCTTATGTGGACATTAATCTTGTAGCAAATCATGGTTATAATCTATTGTTGTCTTCACTTGTTTAAAATCATGTAATAAAGTTTTTTTTATTATTCAGCATTTTTTAGGTGTTGAATATTTATTCAGTATTATTCAGGTATTGCAGGCCTGAAATGCATGAATGAGTGTTTATTAACAAATAAAATTAAGTTGATTAGACAAAACTTTAAATAGTCTGGGTTCATATAGTCTGTATTGATAAAAAAGGCAAAAGCATGTAAGGAGTTCTGTTTTTTTTTTTTTTTTGCAGTTTTCATATTGTATTAACTTTTTCTGATTTGGGATTGTATAAAAATAATAATAGCTCAGTAACTGGTGGTTGGTAACTGTACATGCTGATAACTTAGCAGTTAAATTTCTGCTGATCACTTTGACACTTCTAACAGTGAACTGTAATACTATATGCCATGCAATGCATTGTGTATGTATGCACCTGATGGAAGGAATTGTGCCTACATGACCCATGAAATGTAATTAGCCTTGACTGGTGCCTAAGTTATTAAGTCTTTAATTAGACTGACAGTAGCTGGAAGTCTTGTATCGACATTGTACAATTTTTCTAGAAACTGGAACTCTAAGCAGATGTTGTTAATCAAGTGTTCATGGTATACTGGCATGATCCTCTATGCAGCCAGGAGAAGGGGTGAACATTAATTATTTTGTTGCGAAACAACAAACGGTTAAACAATTTACCTTTAAAACCACTTGCCACTATTTGTCTTTGAAAAGACTGGTATCTGATTAGGTGAGTAGACTTGATGTAGCTGATATGGTCCATATACAATAGTTCAAGTGGATATTAGGCTGAAGAATGGTAGATTGAAAGACAGAAAGAAATACATCCACCTTAGTAAAATCTTCTCAAGAATTAGATTTTTTTATATTTCTCAAAGCACAGGTTGCAAATTATATTTAAATAGCTACCATAAGCTCGAAAAAATAAAACAGGTGAGCTATGGAAGTGGCAAAAGAAAACACACCACAATTTGGTTTGCAGCAGCTAAGGTTCAGTTCTATTTTGGGTTCTTGCATGTAATATGCATTTTCTCTCCCTGTGATTATTGGCCATCATCTTTGTTGCCCTTGGCTAAATATTATTAATAATAAACATAGTCTTAACACTTAAAAAAATTAAGATGTTTGGGCAGTATGCTTAATTTTGCTTAAATACATACATTGTAGAGACCTCATTTCCAATTGGGTTAAAGTCCAATTTCAGTCAAAATCCAATTTCGATTAATGTTGTTTTAAAATTAACAATTTTTTTCCCTCAAAGTAAAAGAAGTATAAAAGTTTACTGTTTGAATGTTTGAAATAACCCAAATTTACTATGTTCTGTCTTTCTGTACAAGCCTGTACTTGAGCCCTGCTTGTGAGTCATCGCACACACACAGATGAATAACAAACTGAACAAAATCAAAACAACTCGGCTCATTTGCTAAAAGCTATTTTATCTCAGAGCAATCTAAAAACTCAAGAACTACAATGTGTACATTAGTGAAAGTGATCACATTATAATAAATCTTATATTTTTTGCCTCACTGGACTTAAATTGTTGCCATATAAAGTAAAAAAGTACTAACAAGGATGAAGGATGAAGTTTAAAAACATTGAAGGTTTAAGTTTCTATTATAGCATCATAGCTAACACCCTAACAACCTAAAACACCCTATAATGAACTATGTCAAACCAATTCTCTTTTCTTCTTTTTTAGAAAGTATTTATTTCTGAGTTGTGAAAGAAAGACTGTAAATTTAAAGATAAATAATCTGGAATGTATGCATAATAATACCATTAATTTGAGATAAACCTTAATTGGTGCTTCTTGGTCTTTTCCCATCAATTTTACAGAAATGCTTTTCTTTCACAGTACAATTGTGCATTTTCTACATTTCATAACAGTAAATGCTGAACTTATTTTTTGTTTATTGAAATTTCCAAAATAATCCCATGCCTGTGTGGTTGTATTAGCTATTGATGAATGATCGTTCTTGATTCAGTTCTCTTCAAGTTTAGGCTTGTGCCTTTGTCCTTTTTGCACTGGAATACCTCCTGATTCCTTGAACTGTTTAATAATCTTATGTACTGAAATATGCAAATTTCTTCCAGTATTTATTTGAGGAACATTGTGTTTAAGCATTTCAATAATGTCTCACACATTTTTTGAATGTATTAGAAATTCATAAAAATTTACCACACAAAAATATTGGATATCTCAGGTTCTTAATGTGTGCAACGAAATACAAAACAAAGTAAATATAAGGAACACCACGTTTTTTATTTGCATATTCCATACCGTCTCAATGATTTCTCTTTTGGATTTATATGTACGTCTATATATGGTCATTATAGCACTCCTAAAACTCTATACTAATACTCTAATACCACTCTAATACTCTAAATATATTGACTTTTGCACAGTACTCTATATTCATACACACTGCAATTATTTTTTGATTTCATTTGTTCTTCTCTGGGACAAATGTATTATGGTTAAAAAAATAATAATGCATTTTTAAAAAATAATTTAGTTAATCATTACATATGTAAGTTTGTGACAAATTATAACCCTCAATCAGTATCAGCATTATAGGAATAATTAATAAGCTCTCATTTAGAACTGAACATTAATTATCTACTAGTTCATTACATGGACTACACTGATGAACAAAAACAACATGGCCAACCTGATCTATAACAGTGTTTAGTGAGTGGCAAAAGTCAAATTGATGATCAGCTAGTCAGGATGTCTGAGCAGAACATTGACCAGAGCATCGCACTTCTTCCACCCACTCATCTACATCATAGAGGACATCCTGGTACCATAATTTCCCCTGGAAAATGGCACACATGTACCTTGCTGCCCATGTAATAAAATAGACTCATCAAAGGAGGCAACCTATGTCCCTTTATCCAGAATCCAGGTCTGACACTTGTGCACTCACTATAGGCAGTGATGGTGTGACGGGCATGCTTTACATGTTCTTAACAATGTACTATTGTCTCAAAGCAGTTTTAAAACTTTCTATTATCTAAGCCCAGTCGAAACTGAGCAAGACTAGGTTAGCAGTGGCAAGGTAAAAATATCCTAAACATTATAAGGAAAAAATCTTGGAGGAAACCAAGATTAAAAAAGGGACCCAACCTCCTTTCATGGCTTAGATGATATGTGTAAACTTAAAGTTAAGTGTAATAATCTAGTAAGTCTAATCTTATATCTTAATTTAAGTTCATAATAATGTTTTAAATAAACAGAAGCTAAATAAATATAAACAGAATATATATATATATATATAATTTAGTATAATATTTAATAAAATAACAGTAATATTGTTTAATTCAATATGTGAGCTTTTCATAGTTTGGCTCATTTGGTGTCATTCATCCTAATTTAAATGGGCTGATTTGCAGCCACTAAGTGACTGACGATAAATATTGTGTAAGAATTATCTGTCTGGCCGAGATCCTGTTTTCAGACTGGCACATGATTCAGAAACCTAAAACTGCATATCATTTCATGGAGTAAAATCCTACTGCACTCCATGGGAGGCATGTAGTTTCTCCCCTTTATCAAACTGTTTCTCTGCATGACAGAATCACTACGATGCAAACTGCAAACTGTTCTGTCAAACTGAGATGTCTCTAACCCAAACACTTGGCTCTCTGGTGGAGAATTCGGTAGTGTTCTTTGTTATCGCTGTTGTTTGAATGGTTCAGTTTGACAGAAGAAGTTTGCACATGTGTTTCTACTGATGTTTGTGATGGCAAGGCGTATCAGTATGACACTGTTTGATCAAATTCCTGACAGGTAAATAGCCACCATTTGTTTGGCCGACGTTATCTTGTTTATTACAGTCCACAGAGAGAAAGGAGATAAGGCCATTTTAGCACTCATTAGCATTCGCCATGTTCTCTCTCATTGTTTTTCCGATAGGCTCAGGGAAGTCACTTTAATTAAAAGGATGGACAATGACAGTCTGCCTCCCCAAAGGTGGATACTACACAAACTTAAACTCTGATGAAGTCTATTGAACATTTGGAGGAAAAACCAGAGAAGAGAGAAATGGTGGATACCGGTTAGGGGAAGCTATGTACATTGGAGAATTCAGCAAAAGCTGCATTTAATAAAGAAAATGTATTTCTCCCCATTGTTGCAGGTAGCTATCAATCACCCACTTGCTCATGAATGAGACTGACCCACTTCTGTGCACTCCCTCCACAATATATGACCGAACAATCAGATAAACAGGAAAAAAATGTTTCGTTTTACAACTTTAAACTCTTTTTGAAATGATAACTGTACAGGAAGGCATTTCATGTGTAATTTCTCTCTCTCTCTCTCTCTTTCTCTTATTTTGCTCACCATTCTCCTTTTGGGATAGGATCCTGCATGGGGTCCCAGATCGAGGAAGATTATCAATGGTCTTGTATGTCTTCCATTTTCTTACAATTGCTCCCACAGTTGATTTATTCACACAAACCAGAAATCTTGCTTGTTTGTGGATAACCAAATACCATATTGCTTCCACCATAACTTACAAATAAATCAATTATTTAAAAATCCAATGTAATTTTATGGATTTTTTTCTCATTTTGTCTCTCATAATTGTGTGTACCTATGATGAAAATTACGGACTGCTCTCATCTTTCTAAGTAGAAGAAATTGCAGTTGAAAATCAGTGGCTGACTTTGATATACTGCTGATATTGCAGCTTGATATTGAAGTTTTCCCACCTACAAAGAATGAAAAAGTCTGGGTTTTTTAAAATAAGTGAAATAAGTATTTGATACTATAGAAAAACAGAACTTAATATTTTTTACAGAAGCCTTTGTTTGCAATTACAGAGCTCAGATGTTTCCTTTAGTTCTTGACCAAGAGTGCACACACTGCAGCAGGGATTTTGGCCTGGGACTTTCAGTGTCGCTGGGCAACATTGAGTTTCAGCTCCTGCCAAAGAATTTCTATTGGGTTCAGGTCTGGAGACTGCCTAGGTTACTCCAGGAGCTTGAAATGTTTCTTAAGGAGCTGCTCCTTAGTTGCCCTGGTTGTGAGTTTTGAGTCATTGTCATGCTGGAAGACCCAGCTACGTTCCATCTTCAATGCTCTTACTAAGAGAAGGAGGTTGTTTTCCAAAATCTCGCAATACATGTCCCCATCCATTCTCCCCTCAATATGGTGCAGTCGTCCTGACCCCTTTGCAGAAAAGCACGCCCAAAGTATGATGTTCCACCCTCATGCTTCATGGTTGGGTTGGTGTTGTCTTACTTCTTCTTCCTCCAAACAAGGTGAGTGGAGTTCATACCAAAAAGCTCTAACCACTTGACCTTCTCCCATGCCTCATTGGGTCATTGGTGAACATCAATGAGGTCTGGACATTTGTTGGCATGAGCAGGGGGACCTTGTGTGCCCTAAAGTATTTTAGTCCATGACAGCACAGTGTGTTACTACTATCTTTGAGGCTGTGGTCCCAGCTTTCTTCAGGTCATTGATGAGGTGCTCCGGTGCAGTTCTTGGCTGATTCCTGACCTTTCTCAGAATCATCCTTATCCCACCAGGTGAAATCCTGCATGGAGCCTCAGACCAAGGAAGATCGGCGGTCATCTTTTCTAATAATTGTGCCAACAGCTGTTTAAGCACCAAGCTGCTTGCTTATTGTCCTGTAGCCCATTCCAGCCTTGTGCAGGTCTACAATTTTGTCCCTGATGTCCTTAGACAGCTCTTTGGTCTTGGACATGGTGGAGGGTTTGGAGTGTGATTGATTGAGTGGGTGGACAGGTACCTTTTATATATGTAACAAGTTCAAACAGGTTCAGTTCAGGTTCAATTAATATTTAAATAATTATTTAATTAATTAATATGTGATTTTTTTTATTTTTATTAGATTCTGTCTCTCATAGCTGAAGTGTTCCTACGATAAAAAAATCTCCATTCTTTGCAGGTGGGAAAACTTGAAAAAACGGCAGTGTATCAAATACTTATTTCCCCCACTGTATGCCTGTGACCCTGCTCAGCCTGTTTGTACATATATAAAACACAGATTTGTGCTTCCTTTATAAACCAACACCCACCACTGCTACGTAGGCTATAGAATACAGACATATGTTCTATATTGCATATAGTGCACTACATAGGCTATAGGACGCTAGCATCTGCTGTTGCACAGCAACAGCTGTTCTATCGTCTTTATAGTGCACTACATGAACTAAAGCAAACCAGGAGATGGATAACATTTGCTAATAGCTCAAGAAAATAGGGAATTCCCGGTGGGAACTAGTCACGCCCTCTAATGCATAAATAGCCTTGTCTGGTGGTAATGTAACTAAGTTTAATTAACAGGCTGATATTTTAGAGTTGATTGGGCTGACTCTCTTGATTTGCTGTTGCTGAGCCATTTTTTTGCATAAAATAATAAATGGAATAGTTGAAGCATATGATAAGGTGCACTGGCTTAGTCTATCTTAAATGTATCCATCTCTCTGAAGTCTCACCTGACTGATTAGTCTGATTTCCCACTATATTATACGAGATATTGTAATCCCATTTCCTGCTAACTAAATCACTATAAAATAACTCAAGTAAATAGTGTTGTAAAATGGGTTCTTAGCAAATGGCTTCTTATTACTGTAAACGTGTAACAACACCAGGCTTGTGGAAGCTGGTTATGTTGGTGCCATTGTGTGTGGGATGCCGTGTGATCTCAGTAAACTTTTTTAAAATTGGATATGTTGCTGGGTTTATGGCTTTACAGACAAGAGCTGTCTAGGATGCCCAGGAGAGCTGTAAACCCAATGAGAGCCTCCCCCTCAATAGGTCTGCTCCTTGTTTTATGGAAGAGTCAAGTGGGATGTCAGCCATTTCACATGAATTGCTAAGCTGTAACAGATGAATAACTTGGAATATTAAACTACATGTACATTGCTATGGCGGTTCAGCTAGTGATTATATTCGGTTAATTCATCACAACTTTAAATGTTTGATTTCTTTGTTCTGGTTTGGTATATAGGAGGGAGAGTCTTTGTCTGCCTTTCAGATTTATGCATTGTCTCAGTGATTTTATGTAAACACGGTGTACAAGCATGTGACATAAAAGGCAGTGTCCTTTGCCCTCTCAGTCATTATATGGCATGCTGTAATGAGTCTTAATCAAAGCTAGGGCCGCTGGTGGTGTTCTGTTACAATTTGGCTCACACATAGCGAGCAGGTTGATTGTGCTATGGAACGACCCTTAGTGAGGTTAAGGAAGGCCTTGATTAGAGCAGGAATTTCATGGAGGGATCAGTGACTTGCCCATGTCACCCCATTTTAAATTGGTTTAATCTGAAATAGAGGACAATGATGCATTTAATTCTGCCAACAGTCATACCTAGACACATACTCTAGTCTTGCAGCTGCTCATGCTCAGCCACAGACTTCTGTGTCCCATCAGGGTCGCCTTCTAAAACCACTGTTCCTTTGATATGCCCTCTGGACGCCAAACGAAAATTGTGTGGTTTCAGCTTGAAAAAGGTTTGACTTCCTGCACCCCATGGACTCAATTACTTCTCCGTACTTGATTTGGTGCAATCATAAGTTGCATAGAAACTACTCAGACATATGTCTGCATCATGATAGCTGGCTTCTGAATGCACAATAACAGCAGAGAAAGCTCATACTACAGCCAACATGGAGGTGGCTGTAACTGAGTCAGGAGGAGTAAACTGATGCTTGAATTTGTAGTTCAGGCTGGAGGGAAGCTTAGTTCACAGCAGACAGAGCTGTATCCGGAGGTCCAAAAGCCTCTAATCCTTATTGAGTCACTCCATTGGGGATTTACCTGAAGTGATTCATGTGAGGAAGCATACTCCAAAGTAACTTTTTCTTCTGTTTTTTTTTATTCACTTTTCCGCTAAATCTCTGCTCTGACTGAAGACGGATGGGCTCCATGTTCTTTCGACATGCTCCAGGTACATCGATCATGCCTTGGGAAAAAACGCAGCACTTTTTGCTACTTATTTGTAATAAGCTGTAAATGACGTTCAGAAGTGTATGTGCCTGAATTATTGTAAGTAGTACCCCTTTGTTTGTGGCCCACTACCTGTATAGTCTCTCTCACATATTGTTAGTAAAATTGTCTGTCAATGCATTTTTGTCTTCTGGAAATCAGAATTGTTCAGGTCCATCAAACTATCTTCTTAAGTGTAGCCAGTTTCCCATACACAGGGTCATAGCATGTTGTATGTTCTTTAGTTATTGGGAATCCCATAAATAAAAAATGTATAAGATTGGAGATTCTGTGCTGATGGTAGCATTCCACTTGTCTTATCCGCTATTTTTTTATGCAGGTACATGTCGTTTGCACACAGTTTTCTTGTGAAAATACCTTTTATATTTACATTACAGTAGCAATGAAGATGGTACGGTATGAATGGTAATGTCTGATCAATGGCCATATCTATAACAAGTAGTTTTGTACCTGTACTTGATGTGTAAATTTCCTCCAGCAGGGACAGGAGTATATATTCAAATGCTGCAGGATTTATATGGCCTATTCTAGAAAACACAGCGTGTGGTCAGATACAGTAGATGAGAGACAGTCACAAACTGTTGCTGTGCCCAGCCTTCCCTCTCTCAGATGTGACAAATCATGAATGCATGATAACATGTGACTTACTCTGCTGGTGATCTAATGAATAACTGTTGTGCCACCTGAGCAGCCATGGATGTATTGTACAACCAAAGTTCACTAAGGCATGCTGTACTTCTCTCTCTCTCTCTCTCTCTCTCTCTCTCTCTCTCTCTCTCTCTCTCTCTCTCTCTCTCTCTCTCTCTCTCT
>JAUZST010015294.1:0-10267 GCA_034779995.1 Parotocinclus haroldoi | reverse complement strand
TTCTCCAGGATCACCCAGTGGGAGAGACCGACAACCCACCCTCCCGCCTGCCGACTGGCCCACTGGGGGAACGCCCTTCCGGCCGGTTGGGCTGAGCCCTTGAGGATCGAACCGGCGATCTGAGCGGATTTGGAGGGCCGATTGGGACGACGGGATCAGGGTTTGAACCTGCCGCCTTGTGCATGGGGGATCGAACGCTCAGCCCGCTGAGCCGTCCGGGCGCTCCGCCGACTGCCCTCTCGCTTCCGACTAAATTCAGTCCTGAGGAATCGTAATTAAAAATAATAATAATAATAATAACAAAGGTGTATAATTCATTTCATAAGTAATTAATTACTTTATAACAACTGTGTTTATAAAATATTTTACAATACAAAATGTTTTAGAAAATAATGGATTGATTATGATTGCATAGTGCTAAATTTTTAAACTTGCTTTCTGGTTCAGATACAAATAAGAATCAACTCAACAGAGAGACGGCCTACTTATCTGAAATTCATCGTAACCGGGGTAGAAGATGATGATGATGTACAGTTGAATCCTGTGGAAACATCTTCATCTTCTTCATCATCATCATCAATCATCTTCTTCTTCCTCCATGCTGAGCTCTTTAACTCCTGGGAAGGTGAAGCTCCAGCAGATAAGTGGTACATGGTTAAAATCACTCGCCTCAAGTGCCAAACTTCAGAAAAACCTGGTTTCAAATCTAAGAGTGCCGATGTGATCTTCTCACATTTCACCGACCTAGGAATAGGAAAGTTTAAAAAAAACAAAAGCAGATTACTATGGTAAAGAAGTTAAGTTAATAAAGATTTAAACTTCTGTATATTAGCTATCCGTAAAATTATTATTGAAGCCTATGAGGCTTTACAGCAGAAATATTTCTAACACTGAATTATGAAAGTTATCAGGTTAAAATAAAAGGTTGCAATTACATCAGAACCTTTGATTTTAAGTAAATCTTCACAGCTCACGTTCTTCATGATGTTTAAAAAGCAGCTTTTTAGAGACTCTCAGTACCGTGTTGTATTTTCAGACACTAAGGGAGATTACTGTTTGTAGTTTGGAAGCATAAATGCAACAGTAATTAAACCAGCAGCTTGGTTTTCAACTAACGAGTTCACCTGTAGCCAATCATCTACTACCTCCAAGTAAAAACACACTTAGCCAAGATGACAGGATTCAAACCCAGGACCATGGTCATACAGCACTGAGCGCTTAGCCTGCTGAGCTACAGGTACATTTGCACACCTTTCTGTTTTTAAGGCACATATCGTATAAATTAGGTCAAATACAAAGAACAGGTTGAGAAACTCATCTTTAAACAGCTTCATAAACCAACAATCACTGCAGGATTTGAACCCAGGAGCACAAGAGTATGAAACCATTTACTTAACCTCCTGAGCTATTGTTGCTTCAACCTGTTCCATTTTTTTGTGCTTATGTCATTCAAATTAAGTTATTTACAAAGAATGACCTGGAAAACAGACTTTTGATTTATACAACATGACAGGATTCGAACCGTCAACCACAAACACAGACAGATGGTCGCTTAGATCACTCAACTAGTACTAGTTTCCCTCAACCTCTTTTTTTGACCATATATCATTTCAGTCAGCCACATGAAAGCCAAGACTCTACTTCTCTATCAGGATTTGAACCTGCTGTCTTAAACGTGGGGGATCAAAAGTTCAGCCCGCTGAGCCGTCCATGCACTCCACCAACACCCTCCCACCTTTGCTCTCTTAAGAGAGGAGGTGAAGGGTGGGGTGGGGAGCTGTGGGGAGGGGAGATTAGATTAGATTAGATTTAAGATTGCACTACTAAGAAAGATATTTACCTCTTTACCAACTGTTCTATGTACCAGAGGTGGAAAGGTTCTTTAAGTCAAAGTAGCTCACAACTAATCTGATAAAAGTACTAAAGTCAAAGTTTAGCTTTTACAGTTGACTCAGGTAGAAATATAAGAGTACATAAAATGTCTTTCTATAGAAAGTCTTTCGAACTCAGTTTATTTAGGGTAAGAAGTACAGATCCATGATCCTGCTTTCTAACAGTCCAACAAATAACCTTATCGTGTTTTAATAAATGATCTCTCGTAAGATATGGTAATATTCAATAATGCAATAAATCCTTTAACCCAAACTATAGTTATCATCGACTCTCTGAAACTCTGCATTTTTAATCAACAAACTGCGGCTTCAGCAATTTCTTACACCAGTTCTTCTTTTCAACTCCACCGCACTACATTACTTAACTTACAGCATACAAAGTTTTTTGAAATAGTATATAGTTTTACTTTTCGCTCCCATTTTTCAGGAGCTGAACTCAGAAAGATCTACAACTGGTCCTATGGACAAAAAAAAGGCCTTTTCCTCTCACATAAATGTGTCTAAATCTGTTAGTGAACATTTCTCCTTTGCTGAGATAATACAGTACAGTTTTAAGAACACAGTACAGTACCACAGATTGCCACACTGACAGCAGGAATGTCCACCAGAGCTGGTGCCCATAAACTGACTTCCAAAGCTGCAGATCATTTGGCAGTAGTACATCTAAATCGGCGACGTACCGAGTCCGCGAAAGGTGAACCGCGAACTGGCGAAGGACTGTAATTGACACATCCCATAATGTTTGTGTGCCGTTTACGCAGTAAAAGTATTAAACTAAAGAACCAAGAGAAATGCGTGTAGGCTACTTCCTTACTTTGATGTTTACTGTTCATTCTTATAACTTACATGAAACAAATTAACAGCAAAGAGATGATTAATTCAACTATAAAGCTTTTAAGCATCTGTATTTTATTTTATTTATGAGCAAGTACCAAGGGAAAAGCTTTGCTGTACGAGAAGAGGAACCGTTTAAATGCCACAATTAAGTAAAAGTATAAACACATTTACATCGGACTAAAACAAATTAGGGGCTCTGCCAAAAAACAAGCTCTTCCCCCCTAAAAAAAAAAAAAATTACACTGACTTAATGCTTTTGGGTATTGACTGTTTGGTCTTTCTTCCTTAAATGAATGGGAGGAAGACTTCCTGTTAATACTTCAGGGGTTCAGCTGTGGCCGGTTGCATTTGAAGAGAATCTTTTCCTCAACAGCGAGATTTAAAAAATAAATAAAATCCAAACGTTCCACTTTTGAAAGGGTATTTTTTTTGCCTTTATTAGCAGCATCTGCCCTGATGAGAACCACCTGCTCTTGACCAAGCCCCTCGCCTAAGATGTTAACAAAACCGTCCCTGAAAGATGTAAGGGCAGAAGAAAAAAAAATAATAATAAAAAAAAAAAATTTAAAAAACCCTAGAAGTACAAGCACCAGTTTCAGTTAGTTTTATTTAGCAAACTTACTTTTATAGGATTGGCCTCAAACATTCCCCTCTGGATTGGAGATCAGTTCTGGAGCTTTGCCTCAATTTAATAAGAACTGCAACCATTAATGCTTTATTAGAAAATTAAACTGGATCTTACTAATAAGTGAACCTGGTAGTTTTTCCAACTATACACTCTGAGCAGTTTTAGATCGTCTTATCTGAATCGAATACTGAGAAACCCCTGGGGCAACAGTGGCAGGACGATGGAACCATAAACGTTAAGAAACAGGAGCAAGACTAATCAATTGTGTTGTAATCATTTAAGCTGAATCAAAGGTTTAGAGTACAATATTTAATAGTAATCCACATCCCAAACAAAGCAATCAATTATTTAACTACACAAATCAGAACCACTTTTCACAAATCAAAACAGAAAAAGCAAACAGTGCAACACAAGATCAATTACAGCATGACATGTTTGAAGAATCACCTTGCCCAGGTGATTTCCCAATTCAGTGAGCTCCTTCAGATCTGGGGGAAAAAAAAAAAAAAAAAAGTTAGTTACATTTTAACAAAAGCACAAACAGAACTATCAGGATTAAAGTAACACTATAGAAAAACCAAACTCAAGCTTTCAAATTCCAGACAACATTCAAACCAGACAAACAGGATTAAATAAAATCAGTTGATTTGTGAGAAAGTGGTTCCAACAACAAAAGCAGAGCTTCGATTACCTGAAAATGTTAAACATAACCAATGTAGAAAAAAGTAAATAACCATTTAAAAAAAATAAATAAATTAAAAAAAAAAAAAGCAAATCGCTTGTACAACCAATTAATTTACACATGAACTATCACTAGCAAGCATGCACATGCTAAATCTTGATCAAACATTCAAATGTTAGGGGGAATAAATAAAAAATAAATTTAAAAAAATGTAATTAAAAGTTTCAAGTCACAAATATAAACATCTGAAGCATCACTATGCTACCAGGTTACAGCTCCTGGCACAGCAGCATTCCAGTCCTTTAGCTCACATCTGAAAAAAAAAAAAAAAAATGCAAACAATCAGTCGGCATTTAAACACCAATAACCTGAAATCAGGAGAGAAAGCCCATGCTTTTAATTTTATTTACAAAATAAGAAATCAGAACCACTTTCTCACAAACCAACAAATTAACAAAAATGAAAAAGTTAACATTTTTAAAAACGGTCCTAAAATAGATCACTGAGCAGGTGGCACAGGTGCCAGTTCTGGGAGATCCTTCACGTCTGAAAAAAAAGAAAAGAAGAAAAAAAGGGTTAAACAGTCCTGGTGACTAGAATTTCAAACACCAATTCCTGATAAGAGAACATTTACAAGCCAGAATACAGGATAAATTCATTTTTGATTTGTGAGAAAGTGGTTCCAACAACAAACAAAAGTCATGAGTTTAAATTACGAGAACATGTTAAACCAAGCAACATTAGAAAACCTTAAACATTGTAAACGTTAACAGTCAAGCCTCTCAAAACTAAATTACAAAACAAAAGCAAGCAATCGTACAATCCCAAATTAATTCCCATGAAGCATCACGAGGACGAGGCAGCACAGTTCCTGCTCACAGACTGTCAAACTAACCTTCAAATCTGGGAGGGGAAAAAAAAAAAATTGTGTTATAAGTAGTTAAATCCATAATTTAAAATACCAAAGACCAAATCACACAAGAAACTTTAAAAAGGGAACGTTTAAAAATACACGAAAACATGGGAACCACTTTTTCAATTAAACCTACACACATTTTTTGTAAACCAACAATTTAAGTAGATCACAAATGGCCGAGTCCTTGGTGCCTTACATCTTAATGACAAAAAAAAAAACATAAATAAATAAAATAAATAATAATAAATAAAAAACAACCCTCTCAAAATGAGACTTGACAAGGTTTGACCGTTTAAAAAGGTTCAAAGATCACTCTCACAAAACAAAATAGAAGCATCACTGAGCAGGTGCCAGTTCTGTGAAATCCTTCACATCTGAAACAGAAAAAGCAAACAGGAAAATCTCAACCTAACAAAAAAAAAAACCAAACAAAAAAGAGAGATTTGATTATACACAAGAAAATTCAATATCAAAACCACAAACTAAGAATTAGTAAAAGCACCCAGAGAGACCCAGCAAAGCGTCGCCCACCCAAATCTCAGCAGGCACCCAAAGAAACCCAGCAAAGCGTCGCCCACCCAAATCTCAGCAGGCACCCAGAGAGACCCAGCAAAGCGTCGCCCACCCAAATCTCAGCAAGCACCCAGAGAAACCCAGCCAGCGTAGTGTCGCCCACCCAAATCTCAGCAGGCACCCAGAGAGACCCAGCCAGCTTTGCCCACCCAAATCTCAGCAGGCACCCAGAGAAACCCAGCCAGTGTCGCCCACCCAAATCTCAACAAACAAATAAATAAACCATAAACTAGAACAACAAGTAACAAAATGTATAAACCCAACAGAAACAAAGTTATCCAGTGAATCTCGCAGTAATGTAACTGAAACCCAACCCATCACTGCTAACCTGAGAATCTCGGGAACCAGTCGTGAAATTAAATGAAGAAAGAAGAAGAAAGAAGGAAGAAGGAAGGAAGAAGGAAAGAAGAAGAAGAAAAAAAAACCCCGAAGAGCGAAACGGCAAGAGCCGGAGCCACACCAACATCAAACGAAGCAGCTAAAGCTAAAGCCTGGTCCTGATGCTTAAATAATCTGCGTAATCATTTAATAGAGAACAGGTGATCAAATTCCACCTGCAAACGAGTCTTTGCAATCGAGTCACTTTTAATCTACACGTATTTGGAACCAAACAATCATTGAACCGACTCTCAACCAAACAAATACAAGCTCCAAACTGGTCGATTCTGGCCAGCTGGACCCGGATAATCGACTCTCAGGAATAATTAAGTACAAGTTCAAGTGTTTGAGTGTTAATTACTGTCAGTGTTACGGCAACATGAAACATAAGCTCTTTGTTTCAATTCACGTTGACTTTTACTTTTTTTTTGATCTTGTACTGAATTCACTGAAACTGAAGAGAGACTGAATTATTAACGGACATTTTAATACGCCAATTACATTTTTAAGGCTTTGGAATTGGCTCCATCTAGTGGACACTTAGATTAACTACATAGTGATTTATCACTAAACGTAACGTGTGGATTATTGAGAAGATTAGATTAAAACTAAACGTCATGTCCTGTATAGAAACTGATTAGATTAGGTTAAATCTAACGTAAAGTGACGTAGTCGATTTCAATTTTTCACAGTGCGAGCACGGGACGGGGGTGGAGGATGGACAGTTTGATTCTTACCAGTTAAAACAGAGGATGCTGTAAATTCTATAGCGATGCTGTGTGGATGATGAAGGGAACTCCCCTGCCACCGTCTGTCTTACTTGTGTATAATAAAACTATATTACAACAAAGAACAGTATCATATCAAGCACCCAGGATTGCTTGAGAGAGGATCCAGAACCAATGCGGAACTCCCTCGACTGAGGGAACTAATGCAAATGCAAAAAAATGGAATTCGTGTGACCTTTGTGTAACCTAACATAAAGAAGGGGCGCGTCTTCTGTGGAAACGGTCCAAACTAAATGTATGCACTTTTGGAGTTAATCATTTCATATTTATAGAAATCGTAACCGTATATGTGGTGCTGAATATGCATCGGGGGATGGTGAAACCGGGATGCGACTTGTAACGCTACTACACAAAACGTCCAAACACACTGTGGTAGCGTCACTTACTCTCGTTCTCTCCATTTACTCAAGTTTGTTTGTGCTAAATCTCCTTATCTGTAAGCAGCGCCTCACCCAAGTGTTTATTCCCTCGAAATTGATTCCTGCCTCATCCTTCTCGTTACCGTGCGTAGTCTTACTCCTTGCTCTCCTTTGGTTTTACTCTGATTCTTGCCTGCCGTTTTCAATAAAACTGTGTTTGAACTTATGCTTGCGTGTGGCCCTGCTGCTACACACACACAAACAAACAAAGCAACACAATCAAACATTGCTTGCAAGAGCTGAGAATTTCACCGGCTCAGATCTCACATTAGCATCACCTACCTGCACGCTTCTGTAAAAAATGCAGATGATGGATGTAGGCATTACCATTAGGCCTAGTCATAACAATAGTACTAAATATTACTATAATAATACTAATATAATAGTATAATAGTCATTAGTATAATAATAATAGGCTATGCTGATTATAAGCTAGTTATGCTGATAGGCTTACAAATAAGTGGCTCCCCACTGAAATTATTATTCTTATTATTTTTATGAGTTTTTTTTATGAATCCTGTCTCAGGAAAGAAAATCTTAATTGAAATTCTCTTTTAAGAATGACCTTATGTTTGTTCAAGAACTATTCTAAGAGTAATTGTTTTTCCTCTGAACGGATTCAAAGAAATACTGGATATAACAGTAAACACAAATTCGAAACGTGTCTCACTTCGTATGTCGTTAAAAAGCCTACAAAAGAAAATCGTAAGGAAATAAGGACTTTTTTTTAAAAAAAGATAATATTTGAAGAACACTTTCTTTTTTTAGAGCCAACACATTCTTATCAACCTGTCAGTGTTTATCTTTTCTTAAATAAAGCTTTGGTGACTCTGGTCCCAGGTGGTCCAGATGCTGCATCAGGGAACACGCCATCACATAACAGTCATTTTTATTAACATTTCCAACAACACCTGTCTGCCTCTGTCGAACCGCAGGAGTTAGAGCAGTCATGAGCATCTTTAGTAAAATCTGTAAACAACACAGAAAGTGGGCGGGGGCAGTGTTGAGCTGATTTACATACGGTAACAGCGAGCGGACGGCAGTCTGCCTGACCAGACACGCCTTCCAATAAACGCATGCAAATCATTGCGGTTCTGACATCGGATTGGTCGAGCCCAGCTCGAGGCCGACGCACGCTCCGTCATGGGTCGGGTCGGGTCGGTCAGACGCTCACATGACCGCCTGCAGTTCCTCGTTGCGCAGAACTTTGTACGTGAGCCAGTAGAAGACGTTGAAGACGAGGAAGCTTAGGGGGAAGACGGCACGCGACACGGTGTCGATGCGTTTCGCCCGCTCGATGTACCGACGACGGATCTGAAAAAGGGCGTGGCCCGGGGGAAACGAGGAGAACAAGGCTGCCGCCTCAGAGAGAGGCCCGTCTCCGGAGAGGTGCGGGTCCAGTCCGTAACAGGAGTAGAAGTAATCCTGATTTTGCTGAGCTGACTCCTACAGATAAACAAATCACACACAGGACACCATGGCCCCGAACATGGTCAACAGGCCATGTTTATAAATAAGAAAAAGAAGAAGAAGGGGAAAGTAAAGGAGATCTCTAAAGTGAGCTCATATGCTCCCCCTAGAGTACGTCTGTGGAACATGGCGAACCTGAGTGCAGGCGCTGCAGTGCTGCTTGGTGTTCCTGGCGGACGGCAGGCTTCCTGTAACGTCGTTGCCTTTGTTTTTGGCCTCAGCTACCCCGAGCTGAGCTGAAGCCTGAACACACACACACACACACACACACGTCATAAGTAGACATTACACACGTTAGAAATGCCAGGAGAACGCCCATTTCAAACTGATGCTGCCTTGTTGATGCAGGGAATGACAATGTCGTATTTATCCGATACAGTGCGGAGGGTGTGATTTGGGACACGTCCATGAAATGCTGATTATAGTTTGGAAATGTTATTGGAGTTTTATTTCACCCTACAAGGTGAATATGGTGTGATTTGGAACACGTCCACAGAAGATTGATGAAGCTAGACATGTTAAATCTGTTTCATTTTGCCGTATACAGTGAGTAGAATGTGATGTACACACAAAGTACACAAATGTAAACACTTCGATGTGATTTGCGTTATTGTGTGGACTGTGGTAGCCTGTGGTAGCGGTTAAAATACTGGACTCTGGACCTGATGGTTCAAATCCCACCTCTGCCAAGCTGCAACAGTTGGGACCTTAAGCAAGACCCTTAACCCACCATTGCTTGGATTGTAAGACCGTATGAGTTGTAGGTCCCTCTGAATAAGGGCGTCTGCTAAACGCCGTAAATGTAAATTGTGTTATTGTGGTCAAAATTGTGACGATAATGTTTATGTAGTTGTTTGTGCTTGCCTGGTTTGAGGCGCGGCACACAAGTATGACTACATTTACAGCATTTAGCAGACGCCCTTCAATTAACACCGTCTTAGAATTCAAGTGATTTTGAGTTAAGGGGCCTTGCTCAGGGACCCAACTGTGGCAGAGGTGGGATTTGAACCCTGGACTCTCTGGTCCATAGTCCAGTATCCTAACCACTAGGCTACCGCAGTCCCTAGGTGTGCGAGCAGGTGGCGGGGAGTGGTGATGTCACTCACAGCTCTCTGGCGTTGCTCCTCCCGTAGCCGCCTCCGGAGCCTAAAGAACTCTTTGTGCTGCCGGGAGACAAAGTTCACAGCGGCGTACTCCAACAATGCAGCAAAAACAAAGAGCAAACACACCGCCATCCAGATGTCAATCGCCTTTACGTAGGACACCTGGATGCACAATCGTGTGTTACTGAAAATAGGTCAGAAATCTGCATTTACAAGTAATGCTGATTTCATATTATATCCCTACACACACAAACACAAACACACCCACCTACCCAGCACACACACCCCCCCCACACACACCCACACCCACACCCACCTACCCAGCACACACACCCCCACACACACACACACACCCACACCCACCTACCCAGCACACACACACCCCCACCCACACACACCCACCCACAACCACCATCCACCGACCCACCCACCTACCTACCCACCCACCTACCCACACCCACTTACCCACCCACACCCACACCCACCTACCCAGCACACACACCCCCACACACACACACACACCCACACCCACTTACCCACCCACACACACACACCCACTTACCCACCCACACACACACACC
>JAUZST010015293.1:0-10267 GCA_034779995.1 Parotocinclus haroldoi | reverse complement strand
CTTGATAAAGGTTGGATAAACTAATCCCTTACCCATGTGCTCCTATCAGATACTGATCAACCACCGTCCTGAGGGAGGGGAGAGAGATCTCCCCTCTTGGGTTTATTGACCATGCGTAGTCGTGGGCTGTGTCCCAAACCGTGCCGCTGTGTTGACCGGTACGACATGGATTGCATTGTTTTGGTTTGTGTATTAGGCACAGTGACCCCTTTTCGTTGTCGTAACTAGCCTAGTAACTAGTGGCTGTGTCCTAAATAGTGCCGAATGGAATAAGCTGGTACGTCACGGCTGCAGTTCCGAACACAAGCCGCTGTGTTGCAGCACGGGCGGTGTGAACACATTCCACCATCATCATAGTTCAGACTGTTTTAGCATACAGTGTGGTTTGGGGCTGAGCCCCAGGGAGTCGTCATGCTCACTAAGAAGCTCGGTTTGGCTGGTAACGCCTAGCTGACCATGCTTACTGAGGGCGACGTCCTAATTTACGTTTAGCAATCCGCTTATCGCTGTTGCCACAACGGGCTGCGTCCCAAACCACATATTGCTGTCCCTGTTCAGAATAACCTACCATTATGGTTTACCATATTATTTAAACACACCGTTTAGTGTGGTTTGGGAGGGCTGAGTAGTGGTGTTCAACGGCGTTACCACCTTGGTACCACCCTGCTCTCTCTGACTCTTCAGCACCAAATCCCCCCAACAGGTTCTCAGTGGCCTTTAGGTCAGGGGACCGAGTTGTTTGTTGTTTTGGATCGTCGTCCTGCCGGAAGATCCAACGAATGACGGAAGCTGTCTAATGAAAAAACAGTCCAGTCCATAAGAATGTTCTTAAATTCTTACTGAAGTTCTTAAATGCTATACTAGGAAAATCGTCGTTGGTTTATTATGGAAGCTGTTTCATTTCTTCTTAAGAGAAGATTTTTCCAAATTATTTTTTAAATAACGTTTTTTTTAAAGAATAGCGTTTTACTAAAAAGAGCAAGGGGTGATCTTGAAAACGATACTTTTTTTTGTGCTTACAATTACTAAGCATAGAAATGAACATACTTTAAACAGTGTAGTTTATGGGACATATGTATATATGATAAAAAAAAAAAAAAGTTCCAGTTGGCTATTTGTGTAACGCCTCGGAAAACGCCTCAGAATCCCTCACAGAACGCCTAAGATGCTTTAAAACGCCTTAAAATCGCTCAGAAAACGCCTCCGAATACCTCAGAAAATGTTGTAAAATCCCTCAAAGAATGCCTGAGATGCTTTAATGCCGTAAAATACCTCAGAAAAACGCCTCGGAATCCCTCATAAAATACCTCAAATGCTTTAGAACAGCTTGGAATCCCCCAGAAAATACCTTAAATGCTTTACAACGCCTCAGAATCTCTCAGAAAACACCTCAAATGCTCTAGAATTCCCCAGAATCCTTTACAAAATATCTAAAATGCTTTAGAACGCCTCAGAATCCCTCAGAAAATCCATCAGAATCCCTCAAAAATACCTCAAATGCCTCAGAATGCCTCAGAATCCGCCAGAAAATACCTCAAATGCTTTAGAACGCCCCAGAATCCTTTAGAAAATATCTAAAATGCTTTAGAACGCCCCAGAATCCTTTAGAAAATATCTAAAATGCTTTAGAACGCCCCATAATCCCCCATAATTCCCCTCAGAAAACGATTAATAGTAAGAGTCGTAGAGTTCCACAGAACTCATAACATACTGCTCCCAAAAATCCTCTAATGAAATGTACCCTAATTTTTGTGAGCGGTGTATTAATATATCACAGCAGTAGCTCTCTTATTACTAGACTGTGGCTGCGTCCCAAACCGCATGCTATTAAGAGGAAACAATCTGGTGTCTAAAATAACAGCTTACCCTATCGGGCGGCTTTTGTTGTCGTGAGGGCTGGCGGGGCAAATCTGAAAGTTCTTCGTTGCCATGATGCTGATAATGAGTTTGATCCCTTATGTTTCATGAGATTGAAATATCCGTTAAAAGTGAAAAACTGTATTTCAGCAAAACTCATCATTTTGTCAGCCTTTTTTTTTGTTTTTTAAATTCGTTACCGTTTTATTGCCGCTCTTAAATTTATGGGATGTTTTTCCAGGGTTTTTTTTTCCTATTATTTCCATATGGTGGGTCGCACACCCTGATCGTCGGCCTCACTCTGTTCCTTTTCTTCTTTTAGCCTCGTTACTAATATTTCTGCTTTTCATCACTCATCTTAATCCCAATTACTCTCTCTCTCTCTCTCTCTCTCTCTCTTTCTCTTTCTCTTTCCGTGTTTGTGTGTGTGTGTAATGTGGGAACACCCTGCTTCAGACTTAAAGGCAGAAACAGATAAATACTGTGTGTGACAAAAGTATTGGGACACACCTGGCGTTATTGAGAAGCAGAAGCGTTTAGGAACCACGCCGACTCAGCTGTGTCAGAACATGTAAAGTATTTTATGCATTTGTGGCCAATCAAATCTCTCTCTCTCTCTCTCTCTCTCTGCAGGCTTGTGCAGGTTCTCCAGCGGACCCCCGAGCCGAGCAGTGCAGCGCCTTTAACGATAAAGAGTTCATGGGCCGTGTTTACGACTGGGAGCCTTTCACTGAGGGTAAGTCTGGAGACCGAGAGAGACAGAGGATGTTTTTCACCGCTGGTATTACCAACAGTCTCATCTTTGGGATGTGTTTAACCTCCCGCTTTGTGCTTCAACCTTACAAATTAGTCGCGGGTGCTAAGCCACTACCTCCAGTCCTTCAGGAATGTAGCTTCTAACCTCAGATTTGAGCCAGTGAGAAAACGAGAAAACGAGCGAGGCGGTGAGAAATGTGGAATTTCTCCGGGGAGTGTTGAGTGAGGCCAGACTGCTGCCGACTAAACTCGACCCAAGATTTCTCCTAATGACCGGCCTGTGATTAGAGACGGACCTCCAGCTGCTGCTCTGATATCGGATCACTATCCCGGTCTGGGCACCCATGAGAGTGAACCCAGGGGCCTGGGAGGGCTGGATCATGAATTCATCTATGAATTAGTTCCTCTATCCATCCATTAACTACTTAATTCCTCCATCCGTCTGTGAGTTCATTGTTTTATTCCGTTAGTTAATACGCCTGTTTATTAGTTCATCCATCCATCTGTCCAGTCATCCATCCCTTTATTCGATATTTCATCCATCCGTTATTTAATTCCTTCACCTGTGTGTTAACGGATTCCTCCTTCCATCTACTAATCCATTCCTCCATCAGTCTACTAGTTCATTCCTCCATCCACCCCCATTCAGTAGTTCACCCGTACATCATGTCCATTCATCCGACCATCTTCTGAATCTCCTAATCCGTTCCTCCATTAATCCATCTATCCGTGAATCGATTGATCCATCATCTGTTAATTCATCCACCCATCGCTGTACCAGTCCATCCGTCTAACCAGTCGGTAGAGATGAATCCAGGTCCTGTTTGGGATCTGATGACGGCAGGGTTCGAGCATGGAGGCCTCGTGGTGGACCCACATCCCCAACTGTTGGTGTGGTGATCTGGTGATCCATCCCATTCGATTGTAGTGATATGAGGGACACTAACGGCTCAGGGATATGCACAAGAGGACGTCTTCTCGGCAGGGCAAGGTCGTTTCTACGTGCTTCTGATGTGTTTATGATGGCCCTCGTTGTTGACACCTTTCCACAAGATAAAGCCAGGTTAGATAAGCTCGGTGGATCGGATACACACCTGATGTTATCATCACGTCGTGATTCAGAATGTATTCAGTCCCTTAGCCCGTTAATCTCACCCCATAATTACTATGGAATTCTTAGAGGCCCTTCGTTAGTAGAACATTGTCACAGCATCACACACTTGCTGTCTTCCGATGTTTCTGTTTCCCTTTTGACCTGCCACACATCCGGTACTTCGATCCGGTCCGGGTTCCACACGCAGTCCTCCTCCAGGCCGCTCGGCACCATGCCGCAGTTTGGCGGTACCCAGGCCGTGTCGTACCCGTGCTCGTGCCACGTCTTACGCACCGGGTGGTCTTGCCTGTCGATTTTCTTCACCTGCCCCACTCGAGCTTCAGGATGGCCAGTCTCTCCCCAGATTCGGGGTTCAGAGGGTAACGCCTGGCCTTGTCCACAGTCCTGCTCACGTAGACCCCAGGTCCAAGCATCCCCTTATCTGAGGGCCTGAACCCGTGCTGCTTTATGCCCTGCGCCGTGTCCCAGGTGGTCCCAGGTGGTACATGGTGTAGTACCGCTGACCCTTCTTGTAACCTGGATCCATGATCTGCGCGAAAGCAAAACGGTCGTAAAAAGGTTTGATTTTCGTCGCAGCTCTTGCTCGCAAAAGCGAAAGTGCTCTCATGTCGTACGGTTATAAAGCTCTGTGGTCCTTCTAGTTTCGTTATTCAGTCTGAGAACCGAACAGGTCGCAAATTCCACTGCGACGTGACCTGACAGTATGGCAGGACCATGGCTGACTTCTCGGAAATGTGATGAAGTGAAAGTAAAAAAAAAAAAAATGACGAAATGATCCCATTTCTATTTACAGCAACTACAAATCCCGTTACACAGCTAATTACGCCTGATCAAAGAACAAGAGAAAAACATTTATACCTTATCGTATCTTCAAAGTTTTCTCAGGATTTGTCTTGAACCTGAACCTGAGCGCTGAATCTTGATCAACGATCAATCTGATCTCAGAGGCTCACGTGTGTGTAATGCTTCACATTTCAACTTCATAAAAAGAAACGAGCTAACAGAGTGAGGACGCAACTTACCGCAGGAGTTCAGGTCACAGGGCGAGTCAGTTAGTTTGTACCTTTATAACTCGTTCGCTTTCGCTTTCGCTTTCGCTTTCGCGGGTTTACAACCTCGAAATAAAAAGTGTGCGTCGGAGTTTCTTACGTTTCCGTCAACTTTTATTTCACTGCAGACAGTAAGGACCTGAGATATTTCACATTTCCGAAAGCGGCGGCGTCCAGGAAAGGCTGAGTGTTTCAGGAGTAGAGAGGATCAGAGGAACTCCCTCCAGTTTATCACCAAATGTGATGAAAACGACGTTCCGCAACGAAGGATCAGAAGGGATTTACTGTAGATACCTTC
This sequence comes from Parotocinclus haroldoi, assembly GCA_034779995.1. Taxonomy (NCBI): domain Eukaryota; kingdom Metazoa; phylum Chordata; class Actinopteri; order Siluriformes; family Loricariidae; genus Parotocinclus; species Parotocinclus haroldoi. The sequence goes on along the minus strand of JAUZST010015293.1, from coordinate 5,193 downwards.
AGGAATCTGGAGGAATTTCAGTCCTAAAAAGCCTAAACTGAAGAGGGGTGATCTCCCTGCGCTCCCTCAGAACAGTCATTCAGTAATATCTCATTACTTTATCCAACGTTTATCAAGCTCTATAATACAGAGTTCAGAATTCACAAACACGGCTACAGAAAGATGATTCTGTTCTGATTGTTTTCTATAAAATCACACAGTCTTCATCTCTTTCGACCTCCCATATTTCCAGCACTTTGATCCGGTCCGGGTCCCACACGCAGTCCTCCTCCAGGCCGCTCCCCACCATGCCGCAGTTTGGTGGTACCCAGGCCGTGTCGTACCCGTGTTCGTGCCACGTGTACTGCAGAGGGTGACCCTGCCTGTTGATTCTCTTCACCTTCCCCACTCGTACCTTCAGCTTCAGGATGGCCAGTCTCTCCCCCTTATCGGGGTTCTTAGGGTAGCTTCTGGCTTTCTTTACGCTCCTGCTCACGTAGACCCCGGGTCCCAGCATCCCGCTGTCCGAGCGCTTGAATCCGTACCGTTTGATATTCTGAGCTGCTTCCATGGTCGTACCGTGGTACATGATGTAGTACCTGTCACCCTCACAGTCTGAATACTCAAGGTCTTGCTCATAATTTCGATCCATGCTTGAGGTGAAATGTATCTGAGAATAAAGGACATTGGTTTTAATCATTGTTAGTTGGACTCGAACTCTCCCTTCCTAAAAGTTTAGTGCTGCTGATATAAAACCGTGATCCTGCCTGTAACTTCAGCCGTAAATGAGCTCATGTTCATTTATGTCGTTTGGCAGACGCCCTTATCCAGAGCGATTTACCATGAATACAGTCTTACAATCCACGCCATTGTGGGTTAAGAGCCTTGCTCAAGGGACCCATCTGGGGCAGAAGTGGGATTTGAACCCTGGACCTTCTAATCCAGAGTCCAGTACCTTAACCGCTAGGCCTCCACAGTCTTAAAGTTTAAAGTCTTTAAGTTCTTATTTTAAATTGTTGTACATATAAATATGCATTTCCTGACTTTTATTTCATTGCAGCAGACGGTATGATCCTCAGACATTCCATGTTTTTTTCTGGTTAACTTCCTTTTATTTCTCATTAAACCTCCATTCCTGAATTTCAGACCAAAAACAGTTTGGCCCAGGCCAATTTAGGGCTAGTAATGAGATTTAAAAAACTACATTTATAATGTGATTTAAACAGGTGATTCGAATCCTAATTTGGTTTCAAAAGCAGCATCCAGGAAAGTCTTTGGGGAGTAAAAGTGATCAGAGGAACTCCCTCCAGTTTATCACCAAATTTTATTAACGATGTTCCACTAATAAAGATCAGAAGGGATTTACTGTAGATGTTTCTCCATCTACAGACCATAATATCATTAAACCATTCCGAATCTGGAGGAATTTCAGTCCTGAAAAGCCTAAACTGAAGAGGGGTGATCTCTGGGCGCTCCCTCAGAACGGTGGTTGATCAGTATCTGATAGGAGCACATGGGTAAGGGATTAGTTTATCCAACCTTTATCAAGCTCTATAATACAGAGTTACATTCATAAATACCACTTACAACTTTACTGTACCAACAACAAGCCTCCTGTTATAACCACGCCCACAAGCTCCGCCCACTCCACCCCAGGCGGTCGGGTCCGGACCCTTTGGTTAAAGGTCATTTCCTCTTCTGGGATGCAGCATTAATGCAGAAAAGTACATTAGATTTTAGAGCAACATAACCACGTCTTTTCCAGGGACGTCCCTGCATTTTATAACAAAACAAAACCACATGCTGCTCCCATTATAAAGGCACGACTCTGGAAGAAGAGGGTCCGGGTACCGGACTGGACGAAAGGGTCTCGGCTGTTTTTTCGGAACGTGCTGCAGGTCTGAAATGCAGAATTTGACGTTTATCAGCACATCAAACACATGAAATATCTTTCTGCTTGAGTAAAGCTACAAAAGATCTGGCTTTTACATCGATTCAGGTCTTAAAAATAAAAGATCGGTTCTGAAGTTCCTTTACTACTTTTGGTTTCCCTTCAGAAAAAAAAACCTTTCTTTGTAGAGCGATGGATATGAAACACTCCACTGTAACACGAAAAGGCAAGAAAGCACCGTTCAGAAATGTATTTGAGTAAAAATGAACAGAAATAACAGAAATAGTCCAGATAAGTACATTAGCTGAGTAAATAAACATCCACCACTGATCCCCTGTGCTCCTAACTCTTAAGATTTACCGTGTAAGCATGTTAACCGTTCTGATTTCTGACATTTACAGCATTTCTGAATCCAGAAGCTAAAAAGGTTTGTATATAAACCTCTTACCCGAGCCTGAGTACTGAATCTGCTCCCAGTGTTTAATATCGAGTGGAACTGTAACTCTAGAAATGATCTCAGAAGGTCATGCATACAGAACATACCAACTCAGATCACACGTCACGTCAGGGAAGGGAAAAGCTTCATCCCTCCCTCTTTGTGCTTTCTTTTAGTTACCTGCTCAGTTCAGAAGGATCAGAACCGGGAGTCTGATTGGTCCCGTTATTAACAAATACTAACATGTTTGGGTCGTTTATAAAAACGTAGGACTTCATTCGCCTAGGGAATACTACCTCAGCTGAACGGGGCGTCCCACAGGGCTCCGTTCTTGGCCCTGTTTTGTTTATAATTTACATGGCCTCTCCTTTCACATTCGACCCTACCCCAGCTTTAAACCCTCTTCTACATTTCGATATTCTGCTCTTACAGATTGTATTTTTCACCTGAATTCCTGGCTAAGTGCCAACTTCCTCCATCTCCACCACCTCGTTACCAATCGCGGGCGTGTCTGTTCCCTTATCTCCTGCAGTCCGTAATCTCGGTGTTCTTTTTGATCAACATCTTTTCTTCCTCATATTAGGTCTATTTCCAAGTCTGCTTTCTTTCATCTTCGGAACATCGCTCGGCTACGCCCGTTCCTCTCTCCCGCTGCTGCAGAAATCCTGGTGCATGCTTTTGTCTCCCAATTCTCTGCTTCATGCTCTTCCTTCCACTTCCATTAGACTCCTTCGATACATCCAAAACTCTGCTGCTAGGATCCAAAAAAATCTCCCAACTACACTGGCTCCCGGTTCATAAACACATCAAATACAAGATTCTACTACTGACGTTTAAATCTAGCTCCACCTTACCTCTGCAATCTGATTCAACGTTACACTCCAACCAGGTCACTATGTTCCACAGACTCCAGCACTCTCTCTGTCCCCAGGTTTAGGCTTTCCTCCATGGGTGGGAGATCCTTTGCTGTTGCTGCTCCCACCCTCTGGAACTCTCTTCCTTTGTTCATTAGGTCCGTATCGTATGCCTTCCAAAAACCTTCCTATTTGCCTCTTCTGCTTAATGCTTGTTGTGCCTGCTTGTCTTAAACTGTGTATCTTGTCTACCTTGGGCTTGAGAAAGGCGCTATATAAATGAAACTTATTATTATTTTATTATTTTTATAAGGTGGGTCTGTATAAGCACTGAGATTTACAGCTACAGTATACAGCCAAAAGTCTGAGGACACCCCTTCTTATTTTGACTGGGCTCACTTTTAACACATTTATAATTGGAAAGTGTACATTTCTGTTTTCTCCACAAACAAACAGTGGAGGCAGAACGGGCCGTACCTACCTACGGTACAAAATACCAAAAGCGAGACGGGTCTTATTGTCTAGCCTAAGGAAGCTGAACTCAGTTATATCTCCTATATCAACAACAACCAAAAACCCCGCCCACTTCTCAGGTCCTGACCTCATCTGAGACGGACTGACCCAAAGTGGTCTGACCAGTCCACATTTTAAATTGTTTTTATAAATGATGGACGTCGTGTCCTCCGGGGGGGGTGTCTTAGTGCCCGTGTCAGGGATAACTTACACATCTGTGGAGGAACCATTAGCTTTAGCGTACTATAAGAGTACCGGTACTAGGCCGTCCTATTCGCAGTCCTGATGTGACTCCTATTTAAAATGTGTGATGCATTACGAAGCACAACATACGACAACAGAGACCCCGGACTGTTAAGCAATTCCAGCTACAAAGCTTCAACAATTAGTGTCCTCGGTTCCCAAATGCTTACTGAGTGTTAAAAGAAAAGATGATGTAACACGGGGTAAACACGCCCCCGTCCCATCTCTTTTGGAACGTGCTGCCGGCATCCAATTCAAAATGAGCGAATATTTGCAAAGAACTACAAAGTTTTGTCCGTTTTAACATGAAATATCTTTGCTTTGTAGTTTATTGAATTGAATTTGGATTAGAAAGGATGCGCAAATCATCGTGTTCTGTTTTTATTTATCTTTTACACGACGTCCCGACTTAGGATTTAGGATTTTACCTCAGTAAAAAGTCCACAGAATGATTTCACATATTTCTTAGCTTTTTTTTTTTTTTCTTTTTTGGAGACATTTTAGAGGATTCTTGCTGGCTTTCCACGTTCCAAAGTCTTCTTTTCTTGTTTCTTTAATAAACTTTCATATGGGCCCGATTTATGAACGATTGGTACTCATTAACATACGCAGGTTCTACTAATAATGAAGAACGATGTTTAGAAGTGCGTTTGTGAATGTGGGGAATGGTTTCATATGAGAGACCCTGTGTTTTTAAATGTATTTAATGTGCGATTTTGAGGAAATCTTTTTTACTGTCCACAAAAAAATGCAGCTGATCCTAGAAAGTAAAAATACGTCAAATGGTCCTCATCAGTGAAGGCGTCACTGGTGTAGTGAGGATCGGCGTCATCTTCTTGCCCGTGTCGCCATCATGTTCAGCAGAGCTGCCGTTCTCAGGTTGGCCGTCAGGTTTGAGGGAGTGGCCGTCATATTCAAGAGAGACGACGTTCCTGGGCTGGTCATCGTGACCGAGGGAGTGGCCATCATGTTCAGCAGAGCTGCCGGTCCCGGATTGGTCATCACATTTGAGGGAGTGGCCATCATGTTCAGCAGAGCTACCGTTCCCGGATTGGTCATCGCATTTGAGGGAGTGGCCATCATGTTCAGCAGAGCTGCCCTTCCCTGATTGGTCATCGCATTTGAGGGAGTGGCCATCATGTTCAGCAGAGCCGCTCTTATCTGATTGGTCATCGTGATTTCCATAATATCCAGCACTTCGATCCGGTCCGGGTCCCACACGCAGTCCTCCTCCAGGCCGCTCCCCACCATGCCGCAGTTTGGTGGTACCCAGGCCG
>JAUZST010015292.1:0-10268 GCA_034779995.1 Parotocinclus haroldoi | reverse complement strand
TGGAATAGTGCGCGAGGCGAAGTGATATGGCTGCGGTGAACCTCCGCTCGAATTCCAAGAACACAAGGGCGGGAGGCGCGTTAGTTTCCACGTGTCAGCGTGTACAAAAGCCGGGTGTTGAACCTGCGGTGCATTGCGTACATTGCGATAGAGCTATGGAAGAGAAGAAGAAGGGGGAGGAGGGGTAAAGAAAACAGTATGTTACAGTTTGGGCCACTTCGGGGAATTCGACGGCTACTATTAGGAAATGAGCACGTGTATGAAATGAGCACCGTTATATCATAGCCTAAATCCATTTCAATGTCCAAAGCCGCTATCAGTAATATTCCAAAATGACGTGGAGATAAAACCCAGTATTGAACCGTCAGGCAACACCCTGTGACCAAGAGAACAAAGGTTTAGTTTACATCAGCGTGGTATATGAACATCCGGACGTACACTGCTCACAATACTCAGGGGATATTAAAATTTTAGTGAGCAGTAAATCTCCCTGTCAGACCACAGAACAGCAAATCCCAGACCACAGCTCAGGATTTATATCAACAAAGAATGATAAACAATCCAAATTGATTAAGTGAAACATATTCATAAGGTATATGTACTCAAATAATATGAGTATAATATGAATAATATGAAATACATTTGGTTAAAGATCGCTCAAGGTTATTTTATATTACATTAAGTGTTAAAAAACACTTTTGAGTTGAAATCCAAATTCGACACTAAACCAGGACCAATATCAGTGTCTGACAGTATTGTAATAGTAATAGTAATAGATACTTTGAAAAATAAAGGTTTCTTATGAATTGTGTAAATATATATATATATATATAGTATATAGTATATGTTTAACATATAAATTGTTAATAAAGCTCTAAATGAATTAATACATTCACGTTACATAATGAAAGTAAACATTCATGCTACATGTGGGTATCACTTAATCAGAGGATGTCTGCATTTCATGGATGCAATGGGATTGAAACCCACACATGACAGAAAGTAAACGTTTGAATGTGAAATGCTATATTATAATTGAAATATTTAGCATTATTGTAAGGGATTTTACATTGGCTGTAATTTAAGGCAGTGTGTTTCCATGCCATTCAGTGTTTGCAGTTCACAATGCCTGTATCACTTGCTAACTTTGGAATTTAATGTGACTCAATATTTAAAAAAAAACTAATATACTGTACGCTGTTCTGTGAGGTCAGATGCCATTTTTTGTTGATGCCAATCACATCCCTGCTTTCACTTCCACTTATTGCTGTGATGAGAAGTTTTAATGTGCATTTGTGATGTATTTAGAGGTGTGTGTGTATGGATTCTTTGACTATGTTTGTGTCTAGTTTAATTACCATCTTTTACTGTACCCCACCATGATTTTGTTCCACAGACACCACATCTATGTGAAAGTGAAAAGTACGTAATATCAACATGCTGGTAAAATAGTGACATAAATGCTATAAAGAGCAGGTAACTTCCTAATAAGTAATAAGAAATCTCACATATACTGACATACTAACATGCTTCTTCTTTATATATTATGCACGGAATAGGAATAGGAATAGGAGGTTATGTTCAGAGTGATTGTTGTTCACAATCAGGCATCGTGTACTGTCTAATCTTCAGCGAAGTTGAGACGTCTTGTTAGTGTTAATTTCCAAATGATATGGGAATATGTTTCTATTAAGGCATAATTATCATTATATAACATTATTTGGAAATATATGGAAAAAAATATATTAATAACCTCTTTTATAACTGTTAAACATGCTGTAGGCTGCATGTATGTTATAACGGTTCAAGCAGTGCTTGGATGGTGCAGGGGAAGTCTTCTATTCCACCACCCAGTGGGTTTGAGGTCCAGCCTTGTTAGATATCACACAGTCACAATTTATGGTGTCGGAGTAAGAGGAGGCTGAATGAGGGCAACAGGGTTACCCCTGAAATGGACCGGCTTACTGTCCAGGGCCCACTTCTGTCTGTGTTCCAGTGAGTTCAGGAAAAAGCTCAATTGCCTCCAATGACCCTGAGCATTATGCATTGCTAAAGCGGGTTGGAGTATGGAGGACAAAATTCAAGCATAGTTTGGTAACAGGCAATGTGTTCAAAAAATCATTTTTTCTACCATAATTTTCATAAAGTCAAGATGATTGATTGTAAGCATATGATTGATAATCTGAACGTAAACTGATTTTCAGTTTGGCAACAACCTAAAATGCATTTAGAAAATCTTCACTTTTTTCACTTGTTTTTAAGTGCTTGTGCTAATATAAAAACACATTGAGGCCTCAACATGAAATGTGAAAAAATGAAAGGGTCTAAAGACAATTTCAATGCCCAATATTACTATTAGTAATATTCCATAATTGCATAACTATTTATGTGAACATCCAAAGGTCTTATGTTATTTAAAAAAAAATTGTCAAACTGTTGTTATTACAGTCTATTACTATGCTAGTACATGCTCATTCATCTTACTGCTATTAACATGGACTACTATTTTGCTATATCATGCTGCACATGGCATCAGCGACTGTGTGCTCCTAACCCATAAGTAACTACATTTTCTCTTTTCTCCCCAAGGTGATGTTCCAGTACGAGTTCCAGCACCACACACTTGGATGTTCCTCCACCTTAGCATCACTCTACTGGTCTTCATCAAGAGAACTCAGTCCCACCAGAGTGCAGTAACTCCCTCCATCACTTAGTCACCAAGACACGATGTGCCTCCAAGGATCTCCCCCTGAGAGGCCATCCATTGAGTCTTGGTCCTCCCAAGGTTTCTTCCTTCTATTTTCAGGGAGTTTTTCCTTTCCACTGTCACCCTAGGCTTGCTCAATTTGGGATTGGTCTTTTAAGATAATATAATATTGTAAAGCTGCTTTGAGACAATGCTCCATTGTCTAATTTACAGTTAATCTGAATTGAATCAAATGGAACAGTACAGTACACCCAATTCCCAAATAGTTGTGATCATTTCATTCAATTGTGATTATCTAAAATAATTGTAATTGTAAGATTATGTAAAAATTGTGCAGCCCTGCCTGGCACTGAGACTCACCAGGTGTCACTTACAGTGTGAGGGAGAATGGAGACTGACATATTCAAAATAAACTACTAACTAAACTAATAGAGAGAGTAATAATACAACTAACAGAGTACAAATACTAATGTACAAAGCAAAGTGCTAGAACACAGTCAATGCTTATGACAACAGAGGGGGCAAGTATAAATAGATAATGCTAATGCTAACTAATGCCTAGCATAAAGGCTAAGGATAACAACACACAGAAACATGGAACGATAACTGAAACAGTAACAAGAAACCAGTCAGGGAGCTGAGAAACAAGGTGGATGTGAACTCCTCATCCTGACACCAGCCCATCACCCTGAAAGCCAGAACCCAACAGCAAGAGGTGATATATGAACCATGCATGTTAGCTTATAGTGAGCCAAGCACAACAAACCAGGCTGCTTCCATAAAATGATGTTTGCATTTTATATTTGTGATGTTTACCCGTGTTCTGCTGGGCTAAAGATTTATGTTTCTTTTTTCTAGTCTCTATTTATGAGTTCCACTTCGCCGGGGGCCTATGTGAATTCCTCATGTTGCATGTCAGAACAGGGGTGTCCCTGTTTCCTAATATAAATCATGGACTTAGATTCCCATTCAAGGCATGCATATCCTTTTATGGAACATTACATGTGAAATAATTTATGAACCACAATGGACAACACTGATAGACAAAACACCCCCTGAGGGTCAGAAAGGCAAATGAATGAGGCATGTTTAAGATACGTAACGCATGTCACTTGTAGTAAATCCACTGTTAAGGTGATTACAATATTTAAAACAATGTCAATTTGATCTCATGAAATTCTGTTAAAAATCATAGTAGTTTAAAATAGTGGTGTTCCGATCAATCGGCCACCGATCATCATCGGCCAATTTCTGTGACAAAGCATGTGATCAGCGTAAGTGATCAAAGCCTTTCATTGCCAATCACCTATACTTTGCAGCCCACAGAGGACCTGTGTTCAGTGTTGTGTCCCCACTCCCTTTCCTTTACACTAAGCAGGCATGTGGTGGCAAATCATAAACAAGCATGTCTGCCATGTGGAACTTTTACACCGTCTGTGAGAGTGATATAGCGTTTGCATCCTGCAACAAATACCTTGCGGGGGAAGCGCATTAAAATGCTTCAACACAACTAGGTAATTACATAATTTAAAGAACAAACTTGGCAGAGTGTGGTGAGTTTTCAAGGCTCAGTGATCTGCAGTTATTGGCACTCATGGGTGATCGGTATTGGAATCATTTATGTTTATTAATTATGGCTATATTATGTTCATTAATTGATGTCTATGTGTCCAGACGTTTGAGCAATGCAGCTGTGTAGCAGGGGGAAATCTAACAGCCTATATGGGTCAGTGTAGAATTATGGAGAGCTGCCAGCAAATATTCCCCTACTTTCTGGCTCTGTCTGTCATCACTTCCTTTATCATCTCTCTGGGTGGAACGCCAGGATATATGATACTCATCAGGTGAGGTTAATACTGACAACAGTATAAACCCATAATTCATATTTATTCTATAAATAAATAACATACACTAAAATTGAAAATCGTAAATGTTAATCCTTTGCCTTTTTATGCTTTGATCCTGCCTCTATAATAATATATATATTTTAAAAAATAACAAATTGCTAATTATGTCTAATGATAATATTGTCCCTTTTGCTTTACTGATTCCCCAAATTCAAGCAAATTCTTAATTATCAATGGATATCCCAGAATGTTTTTACAATATTCCAAAAAGCATCTTGTGATGTCAATGCATTCTTAGCTTTAATTATCATGAAGAACCCCCATAAATCTTTGATAGGGTTTAAGTCAGGTGATTGTGGTGGAAAGTCAGTGACAAACAGCACTAGATTCCATCGGTCCTCAAGAAACTGATGTGAAACTCTATTGTTTTATTTGTTTATTTATTTTTTTTACTTGTTTGTTCATTACCTTGCCGCAGTATCAAAGCAATTTCTCTAATGTTAAAACCTTTTCAACAGGACAATTGTGTAGATATAGATCCAAAACAATTGTGTATGGGTAGTATAGTTGTGGCTTTTTAGAGAGAATACTATGAACACTAGCAGTAACATTTGTTAGCTGTAGTCCAAATGCTTGTCAGCTGACACAACTGGAATGCATGCCCTACAGCCTTCCTAAAACTAAAGTAATTACTGGCATCAGTGTTCCATCTAATTTGGTTATGAAAGGATTACTGATTTTTGTTCATCTGCAACACACATTTCCAAACACGAGAGTCTATCAGTACCCAAACAAAAAGGAAAATTAATTGTGGGTGTGGGTAACTACAGTGTGCAATGCTAAGGAAGGTTAAAAATTATAACTTGAAAACAATCTGCAAACGTATATTGAACAACATAGTGTTGTCATGTGCTGAACAAGATGCAGTTAAATAGTGAATTTAATGGAATAGTGAAATAGTAATTTAAACCTAATCTAATTGCTAAATATCTCATGCGTTCATATACCACATATTCTTCTTCCACATTACTGAAAAATTGTATAGATGGGATAATTGTTTTGGGGAAAATGCAGAATTCTATTTTTGAAAGATCATGAAATGCATATAAGTACCATCTGAATTGAGAAGCATGATGGAGAAGGCATAATCCTTTCAGACAGCCTCAGGTTCTAGATAGGCTGCAATCACTGAATGAATAATTACATTAAATTTGAATACACTGTATTAAGATATTTTCTAGAAGAAATTGAGAACAGTTTTACCCTGCCTGGATCTTAATGGGAGTTGAATAATGAAATAATATAATCTTTCCCAATGGCTTTAAAAAAGTTATCATGTGGACCAGAAGTCTGAAACTACTAGTGCAAATGCTTGTTCTTTCTGGATCTTTGTGGAGAAGGACTGTACCTGTGTTTTGCAACAAATATTTAAAAATCATTAAATGATTAGACTGTCAAATTGTCATATATCAAATGTCATATTGACTTATTATAAAAATGAATTACAAAAAATGAATGAATTATAAAAAATGAAAACGTAATAAATAGGTGATGAATGAAAATGTTCAATAGTGGTCTCAGACATTGAGTCCATTATATATTCAAGCAAAAAATACCAGGGTGATGTAAAACTCCTGATTTCCATTGTGCAAGTCTGATGGGCAGCTAATTGAAATGTTACTGCTATTAAAACGGTTCTGCCAATTAGTATTCTATACAAGGTCTTACAAGTTTTAGCAAACTGAATTTAGGATTAAAATAATAGTTTTTAAATTTATTAAAATTTTAATTTTTCGTGTCATTAGTTTATTTATCATCATCTCAATAACAGATCATTTTTATTAAAAATGAATGCAGACATTAAGGAAATTCGGAAGGGTTTACAACTGACACATTGATCGAAAACATCGTTCTGTACTGAACACTGTGGAACGTGCCACACAGTTCCCAGTGTGGAGTGAAATTAATGGTTGTCTATGAATAAAATATATTTATATTTTTTTACAATGTGTATATGTACCTATGTCTGTGTTTTATTTTTGTGGTCTATAAGCTTTGAGAGTGCCATATTAGTTTGAATAGTTCTGCTGTAATGAAATGATAATTGTCAAAGATAAATCAATTTCTAGGGAATTTTCTGAGTGAAGATTATTTGTTACTTAAAACGGTGTAGCTCATTTTGGGGAAATGTCATGGTCTTACTATACTTTTTTTCTAAACTTCTATACTGCTCACAAAAATTAAATATTCCCTAACTGAGCAGTATAGCTCCAAATGTATGATTAGCAAAATTATGGAGAGTATCAGTTCCATTTACCATATAGATTGTAGTCCATCTGGTCATCTACATACTTTTGTAATGGTCTGCACCCCCACAGATTAGGCAACATTTGAGTGGTGGATCATTCTCAGCACTAAAGTGACACTAGTGGTGTGTTGCGCTGGTATGAGTGGATTAGACACAGTATTTCTGCTAGAATGTTCAAACACCAACCGAAAATGTTGGTCCAGTATCTTTGAGGGATTAAGGATAATTAACACAAACTGTACAACAACAGATGAACTACTTTATCGATTTGCATAAACATGGAAAAATATGGTAGATGTGTCTAATTGACAAATTTCAGAAACACTGCTGTGTCTGTTCCTCTCATAATAGCTAAATACACACTAACATATCACTATCACATCAGTGTCACTACAGTGCTGAGAATGATCCACCACCCAAATTCCTGTTCAGAACCCATTACAGAAGTGTGTAGGGACGGTGGCCTAATGGATGAGAGACTGGACTATAAGCAGGTTCAGGGTTCAAATCCCACCTCTTCCAAGCTGCCACTGTTGAGTCCTTGAGCAAGGCCCTTAATCCACAATTGTTTGGACTGTAAGACTGTATCAATTGTAAGTCGCTGTTATTGTAGAACTGCAAAGTCCACTGAAAGGCCACTGAAACATAAATACAGAATAAGAAAAATGTAAATTGAATAGAACTTTTGTACAGCACTGAATATATAAATATTTTTTTATTGTTTGCAGGTGTATCAAGCCGGAGCTGAAGTCCTTAGCTTTAGGATTTCACACTTTGACAACACGCACTCTAGGTTTGAGCCCTTTGCTTCTTAATTCACTTTAATAAATGTTAAAAGTACACGCCACATAATGTCTGTTAAGACAACATCTGACCAAATATACAACCGTGGTCTGATAAGAAAATTATTATTTTTAGCGACACAACAGCTCATACTCTTATCCAGAAAACTTTCCCAGACACAAATTAGATAAATGAGCACTTAACTATTAAGTTAAGGTGAAGAATGAGATATGCAGCATACATATGCATATGTATATTTAATTTAGCATTTAGACAATGAAAAGATCACATAATGCACAATTTCACGCATCATCAACGCATCATCAACAATAATTCATGCATATATTTCCTGTTTTATCACATGCAAGCATGTCATTAAATGTACCAACTTTCATTTTACCAGCTGGCATTCCAGCTCCTATATACTTTGGAGCAATCATTGACACTACATGTATGAAATGGGCTCATACAATGTGTGGGGGGAAAGGAGCCTGCAGAATCTACAACACTACTGCATACAGGTAACAGTCTTTTGAATATACATTCCACTCTCAGGCAGACTCTGTCTTCAGTCACTTAGTTATTCCATATAGTTTTGCATGCTTTAATCTATATATTACAATGTCAGGGCTGTTCAATTAGCGGTCCACGGTCTAGATTAGATACAGTGTTTACTGGCTTACTGATTGGTTCTTAAAATCAAATTGGTTGCAACCCTATCACTGAGTAGACAATATCTAAAAAATATACATAATTACACGTCACTATTAGTAGCAAACTGTACTGCTCACTAAAATACTAACAAAATAAAATATTTTTTGTGAGCAGTGATGTTCAGAATACTGAGAAAATGACTTCAGATACTCATCAAAATCAAAACCAAAATCATAAAAGTTGTGCACAAAAGTAACAAACTTTTTTAAAACAACGTATGCTGACTTCATGCTACAGACATGTTTTGCAAAGGCGCCCATGTATTTTTCAACAAGACACTGCAAAACAAGAAAATCCGAAAATATTAATTTAACTTGACTAAAAACCATAAACTTTGCAAAACTGTCAAGCAAAAAACATTTTTGTAGCTGAGGTCATCGTAATATCGTAATAACATTTGCTAAATTAGTACACACTTAACCCTCCTAGATCATGTTTCTCTGTGGGGGAGATAAATAAAATGAAAAATGCAAATCTCTTTTAAACTTTCTTAAAGGAACATTGTTTTTAAACATTTAAAGATTTTTCTCACCCATTTATTTACAAAGTGGAGATTATCTGCTTATCTTTGCTCCTCAAGCATTTAGTATTTTATCAATCATTAATATTAATCATTAATATTCATCGTTTATTCATTTAACCTTCGTTACTAGGCCTAAATGTAACCATCCAAACTTTGTTTAAAATGTGTTGCAGGCCTCAAGTGCCTAAAGTGTTTGAATGAATATTTGAAGTCTGCAATAAAATTAAATAAAATGTAAGGAACACTGTGTTGTTTATCCCTTTTTTCGTTATTGTTGTTCATTTTTTGTCCCTTGCATATTCCATACTGTCACAACTTCTTCTGGTTTGGGGTTGTACAAACATCAAACACAATAGGCCACAAGCTAAGTCCAAAACAAAAACACAATAACTTGAACGGTCCACTGCTTTGATTGTAAAGTGTTGTTTATATTTATGTATTTAGCAAAAATAATTCCCTAATGTTTCCTTTACAATCTTTTTTCGTATGTTCTGATTTCAGGACAATCTCATTTTGCGTGGCTTTACAATGCTTTGTGATGTTTAGCCAGCTTGTTTTGAATAGTTTGACATTTTGCATTTACCTCTGTTCATGAAATTAACTGATTTCTCCCATGACCAACCCTTCAGATGAATCCAATTCAAATTTTCAAATCTAATCTAATGCATGCCTTCACTATTTTGGCAATCTGCTCTCATCTCTGGTTAATTAAACAGCCCTGCCCTAGGTGTTACATCAAACCCTTGAAAGGTGTAATAAATATAGGTTGTCCGATAATTAGGTCAGATTTTGTCCTTTAAACTCTATTTCAGGATAGCATATCTGGGCCTTACACTGGGCCTTAGGACAACCTCCTTCTTTCTGTGTGCCTGGGGTCTGCTGGTCTTACAGAGGCATGTCAAGAGGCAGAAGAGCAGCACACTCCCTAATGGAAGCACAGTCACAGAAATGCAAGCACTTAGGAAAGAGGACATGAACAACTCAGAGGACTCCCCACAGACCTCAGACTATGACCCTGAGCGTGAAACACACCTGTAACACAAGAGTGGTGTAAATTCTTCTTTGTAGAGCATAAAACTACACATCTACTGGATAATGTGAAGTAGAGAAAATTGTTGTTCTAACATATTGTAATTATTCCATGAATGTATGCCTTATGTGTTAAAAATGGGGGAGAGGATTAATAAAAAAAAACTCAGTTGGATAATTGCAGATAATCATACTTTTTATTAGAATTGAAATAATAACATTGTTGTTTTAAGTACTAATTTTAATATTTTGGCACAGGGGAAGAATTGGATGATGAATAAAAATGGTATTCATCAATTTGTTGACAATCTAGTGGAGCGTTTACAGACATACTTAATGGTATTGTTAATATATACA